>PITA01014803.1:0-52345 GCA_004023965.1 Spilogale gracilis
ATTTTTCTGATTATTATGATAGCAATAACTCTTTTTAGAAATTTGGAAAATGGAGAACACTTATGAAGATCATAGTCCTGAGGTGCCCAAAGAACTACTGTTATATTTATTTCCATTATAACTTTTAATATACATTTTTACTGGAAACTATTTGTGTTTTCAACAGTTGGGTTATAGTTTTGGGGCACCTGGCTGACTCAGTCTATTGAGAATGAAACTCTTGATCTCGGGGTTGTAAGTTTGAGCCTCACATGGGGTGTAGTTTTGGGTTATAGTTTTGTATTCTGCTTTCCGTACTTCAAATGAATTTGCAAACTTTCATCACACTATTAAGTACTTTTTATTATTCATGTTTTAAAATGTTATATAATAATCTACTTGATGAATGTGGCATAATATCCAGTTATTTTGGAAATTCAGAAAATGTACAATTGTTTACTGTTACATATAAATATTTAATGAGTCTTCTGTACCAATAAAGTTGGTGGTATCTTTACCTCATCAAAATAGATCCCCTCCCCTACTCAAAAGTAGGGAAGAGAACTTGACCAAAAAGAATGATTCTTTTAAAGTATTTTATGTAAACTATCAAAATATCCTTCCAAAAATATTGCAAATTTATAACTTCATTAACAATGACAATGTCTATTTCATTATGACCCTCAAACGCTATTTATTATAGAAAGAAAAAGATTTTCAAATTTTTGTATGGCAACATAATATCTTACTACTATTTAGTTGGAATTTCTTAAATTATTAGTGGAGTCAATTTCACTTTATTAGTCTGTCATTTTTATTCTATGAATAATTTAGGCCTTTTATTGATCTTTATATGATAAGACATTTTTACTCTATGTGAATATTTTTCTCAATGGTTAATTTTAATTTCCTTAATGTGTATATGACCAGCAGAATTTTTTATTTTTATGTAATCAAACATTTTCTTTAGTTGTTTTTGTTGACATCCTTGTTTTTAATCTAGAAAATTTTCTCTGGAACTGGTATTTGAGATCTGATATTTTACCTTCTTTTTTCTGTTAGTTCTTACTTTTATTGTTTTTTTTACAGTTAGTTCCTCAAACAGTTATAATTAATTTTGGTGTAAGGCAAAGATATGCTTTTCTTTTTTTAATTAATTGAGCAATTATTCTATAACCATTTGTTAAACAGCTTTTCCTTTTCCTGTTAGTAATCTATGATTCCTCCTTTATCATATAAATTCATACATATGTTAGGGTCTATTTGAAAGTTATTGCTTGTCAATAACATTTTTCGTTATATCAAGAGAAGTTAAAAAAAAGAAGTCATTGCAGAGAAATAAATTAATATATATATTATATATATATCCCATTCATATTATATATGTGTATATATATCATTATATCAAGAGATAATTATATCATTATATCAAGAGAAGATAAAAAAGAAGTCATTGCAGAGAAATAAATTAATATGAATATATATTATACATATATATGCATATACATATATATTATTGTATATCATATATACATATATTTTATATATATCCCATTCATATTATATACATATATATATCTCATTCATAATTCCACTATCTTCATTTAATTTTCCATTGGAATATATTCATGTGTATATGTCTGTATGTATGCACACACATACATGTGTACATGTATGTGCATGTTATATATGAATTTTTTATTTTTATAAAATTCACATAAAACCAGCTATACTATATATATATATATATATATAATATCCTCTTTCTAAAAATTGTATCATTTTTTTCTCATACTGCAAAATTCAAAGTCACAAATATAAATAACTCCATATCATTCCATCTCAGGTTGTACCGTAATTATTTACCAATTCCTGTAATTTAGGTTGTTATGCTGATCACATTAAATATTATTTAAAAACTATTTTGAGGTCTCTTGGATGGATCGGTCAGTCAAGCATCTGCCTTTGGCTCAGTCATAATCTCAGGGTCCTGGGATACAGTCCTGTGTTGGGTTCTCTGCTCAGCAGGAAGTCTGCTTCTCCCTCTCCCTCTGTCCATCCTCCCAAAACTAATTCTTTCTCTCTCTCTCAAATAGTCCTAAAAAAAGTTCTAAGTAGCTGCTTAAAAGCCCAGAAAAAGGTTATTTTCACAATATTTTACTTCCTGATTTCCATAATTTTTTGATATTTAGGTGGTCAAAGGGTCAAGTTTTTGCTATTATGAGTGAAACTCCAGCAAGAAATCTTTCTTATAATAGATTGCTAATGGCATTTTGATTCTATATTTAGTATAATTCCACAGATGTACGATTACTAGATCATGTGCATACATTCTTGACTAGCTTTCTTTTTTAATGCTGAATTTGTTAGAACTGCTTTACCTAATGCCAATTTAGAGGTTCTCTCTCTCTCTCTCTCTCTCTCTCTCTCTATCTATCTATCTATATATACACACACACACGTATATAGCTAAGATCTCTTTTAATACTTCTTATATAATTTTCTTGTAATTTAATTTGTAAATAAATAAATATAAATAATTCTGCCTTTTTCTATCAAATTTGTGGTATCTCCCTCAATTGAGTCAAATTTTATTTTATATCACTCCACAAGGTTTCATGATTTTATTTCTTTTTAAGTAGGTTGCACGTTTCTTCTTAAAGGACTATTTTTAGGAATCTAATATATTTTTGTTTCTTTGTTTAAATACTATTTTTACTGTAAATACTCTGTTTTGTGATTGTTTTTATTATATTTGAATTTTAATCTAATTTTTATATTGTGCTAACACCTTGACCTCTCATTAATGTTAATTAGCATTCTAGTTAGATAGTAGTATGACCTGTAAGTAATGATAACTTTTGCCCTTTTTTGGAGAAGAATTATTTTTTGTTTTGTACCTTGCAGCACTGAGTAGAAAATTAATAACAATTTTAAGTTATGATTTTAAATTTCTAATGCCAATTCAAATGTTTCCAGTGTTTGTTATTAAACATAGTGTTCATGATAAGAAAATATTTTTATATTACTTAGAAAGTTTTTTTTACATGTAAGGAGGAAATGTTATTTTTATCAAACGACTGTTCAGCATCTATCGAGATGATTGTATAATGTTTTCTTTTGACCAATACATGGAAAAAACTCTTAGTGATGGGGCATCTGGGTGGTTCAGTCATTTGGGCATCTGCCTTCAGCTCAGGTCATGGTCCTGGGGTCCTGGGATTGAGCACTGCTTCAGGATCCCTGCTCAGTGGGAAGCCTCTTTTCCCTCTCCCATTGCCCCTGATTGCATTCCTTCTCTCATTGTGTCTCTCTCTGTCAAATAAGTAAATAAAATTTTTTTAAAAACCTTATTAATAATAAGAGCTAATGTTTATGTAGCAACATAAATGAAATTGTACCCTAACTTTACACTAGACACAAAAATCAACTAAGAATATAATAAAGACTTAAACATAAGATCAAAACTTTAAAACTCCTAGGAGAAAAGTTTGCTATCATTGTCTCTGATATGAGTTCATAGGCATTTCACCAAAAGTATAGGCAATAAAATGAAAAATAAGTGAGACAACATCAAACTAAAAAGTATCTCCACAGCATACAGAACAATAAACAGAATGAAAAGGTAACCTATGGAATAGGAGAAAATATTTGCCAAACCAGATATCTGATAAGGAGTTAATATCCAAAATATATAAATAACTCATATAACTCAATAGCAAGAAAATAAATAACCCAATTAAAAAATGTCCAATGGACCTGAATAAACATTTCTCTACAGAAGACATACATATGGCTGACAGGTATATAAAAAAGATGCTCAATGTCAATCAATAATCATCAGGTAAAAGCAAATTGAAACCACAATGAGATATCAACTGACACATGTTATAACACCTGTTTTATAAAACACACACTCAAGATAAAAGTGTGAAAATGTGGAGAAATTAGAACTCTTGCACATTGTTAATGAGAATGTAAAATATATGAATATTATTAATCAGAATTAGGCAAAGGTTTCTATATTGCTTTTCTTCTATCCTTGTATATCTCCAGATTATCTAGATTATTCTCACTTCATACAAAAACTAAAAATATTTTCATATTTTTAAGTAATTTGAAATCATTTAGTGTGAGATATATCCTTAAGATTTTAAAACAATTGTAGATAAAAGTTTAGAGCCCATAATCTTTTAAGAGAAGCATATTTGGATTACTTTATACATTTTCTTGAATGGCTACTATTCTTTTCAAAATTTCTATTTTGTTTAGTATCAATATTGGCAATCTGTATTTTAAAAAAGTGTGGTATTCATATGTAGTTTAATTTTTTTCTCAGATTTCTTCATAGTATTCATTTGAAATTATTTGCTTTTTTTAAAAAGATTTTATTTATTTATTTGACAGAGAGAGAGAGATCACAAGCAGGCAGAGAGGTAGGCAGAGAGAGAGGAGGAAGCAGGCTCCCTGCTGAGCAGAGAGCCCTCGATCCCAGGACCCTGAGATCATGACCTGAGCCGAAGGCAGAGGCTTTAACCCACTGAGCCACCCAGGCACCCAATTATTTGCTTTTTTTTGCATATTTCAGAAGACTGCTAGGAAGGGTTTTAATTTTGTTAATTTATATATTTGTGTGAGAATTTTAGACCCACTCTCAAGTAATACATGTCTAAGAAATGTGGAGAATTTGAATTGTTATAGAAATTTGATATTTTGTAAATGATAAAAGGTGAGTAACTTTTTTTTGGAAATTGGCTGTATCTGAAAAACAAACTGTGCTCTAAAATAAAGTTCTGAAAAAGTTGAAAATAGAGATACCCTATGACCTAGCAATTGCACTACTGGGTATTTACCCTAAAGATGCGAATGTAGTGGCGCGTGCATCTGAATGTTTATAGCAGCAATGTCCACAATAGCCAAACTATGGAAAGAACCTAGATGTTCATCAAAAGATGAATAGATAAAGAAGATATGGCATATATATATATATATATATATATATATATATAATGGAATACTATGCAATCACCAAAAAACCCAAAATCTGTCCATTTGCAACAATGTGGGTGGAACTAGAAGGTATTATGCTAAGTGAAATAAATCAATCAGAGAAAGACAATTATAATATGATTCCTCTGATATGAGGAATTTGAGAAGCAGGGCAGGGGGTCATGAGGGGAAAAGAGGGAAAAAATTGAAACAAGATGGGACTGAGGAGGATGACAAACCATAACAGACTCTTAATCTCAGAAAACAAACTGAGGGTTGCTGGGGGATGGAGAGGAGGGATAGGGTGGCTGGGTTATGGACACTAGGCAGTGTGTGTGCTCTGGTGAGTGCTGTGAATTGTGTAAAACTGTTGATTCACAGTCTCGTACCCCTGATGCAAATAATACATTATATGTTTAAAAAATAAAATAAATACAAAGAAAAATAAAATTAAATTAATAAAATAAAATAAAATAAAATAAAATAAAATAAAACAAAATAAAATAAAATAAAAATAAAATAAAAATGTCTTCTAGGGGGAAGCCTGGGTGGCTTAGTTGGCTAAGTGTCAGCTTTTGGCTCAGGTTATGGTTCCATGGTCCTGGAATAGAGCCTCACATCAGGGTCCCTGTTCAGCAGAGAGTCTACTTCTCCCTTTCCCTCCTCCCCTCTCTTTGCTTGTGTTCTCTCTCTCTCTCTCTCTCTCTCTCTCTCTCTCAGTCAAATAAATAAGATCTTTTATAACTACCTAACTAAATAACTAAATAAATAAATAAATGTCTTTTTTTAGGGCTGGGAGGAGAATACTGGAGAGAAAAAGTATGCACGTTTGTATGACAGAAACCACTTTTCTATGGACGCCTGGGTGTCTCAGTTGGTTGAGTGACTGCCTTCAGCTCAGGTCATGATCCCGGAGTCCTGGGATTGAGCCACACATCAATGTCCCTGCTTCTCCCTCTCTCACTCCCCCTGCTTGTATTCCCTCTTTGGCTGTGTTTCTCTCTGTCAAAAAAAAAATCACTTTTCTAAAATTGTTTTTGTAGATTTGGTTTTCTTGGTGTTGGTGATATCCTTTATGTAACAACTCACAGAAAGGTAAATGGGGGTTTAATCTGGAACAGTAGATAAATTCACCACACTTGGCCACCTAAGAAGCACTTACTCACTTACTTGGCTGTATTTATCTGGAAGACTTTATACTTAACCATGCTCTAGACAAGTAAGAAACATGTAGAATTGGAGGTTACAATTTTTAATTTTTTAGTTAAGTTATTTAATCAATTTGTTGATTGTGTGTTAATGCATGTATCTAGGTTTAGAGATAAGATTATGAAAGTATGAACCTAAACAAATATTTATCAATTTAATATTTGAATTCTTATCCAGACTAGTACATTAAAGGTTATTCTGGGCACCTGGGTGGCTCAGTGGGTTAAGCCTCTGCCTTTGGCTCAGGTCATGATCTCAGGGTCCTGGGATCCAGGCCCGCATCAGGCTGTCTGTTCATCAGGGAGCCTGCTTCCTCCTCTGTCTCTGCATGCCTTTCTACTGACTTATGATCTCTCTCTCTGTCAAATAAATAAATCAAATCTTAAAAAAAAGTTATTCTGGTGTAGCAAATTGACCTAATACCTCAACAGTATGATGGTAGACTAAACATAAATTACTCTGAAATCCTTACTACTTTGGTCTAGAGTAATTGTTCTGGGATACAACATGTATTAAGCTAAAGAATATAGAGATAATAGCCCAGAGCAAGCTAAATTAAACTAAACAACACTCACACAATGAGTAAAATATATTTTAATTTTAATTAATCATTCTGTCTCTGATTATACATAATTAATTCATTTTTGGATGATAGTATGGACTTGTATGCTGTCTTTACTTTTAATAATGTAAATATATTATATGTAGTCCTTTGTATTAGCCAGTATAAGGTAATAGATATAATTGCATTTGGGTATTATAGGTTCTATGACATATTTTTTTATAGGCAATACTGATGTATATAACCACATGATATTTTGAAAGGACTTTTGACTATTAGCTGTTTTAGCAAAACAATAATCTTTTATAATCTATTTTATTTTACACTATTGAATTTCACATTTTCAGCCTAGTCAATGGAATTCTTTACAGGTATAATTTCATTAAATAAGAAGTTGATTAAATTAAAGTTTTATGGAAGGAAAATTTGAAATAAATTGAATGATATTAATTCTAATTGAAAATAGTCATCTGTTCTGAAATTAATGCATTTGGTGATGTCATTTATGGGGATAGAAACTGTCATTGGTAAATGTGGTCACTATTATGGTATTTCATGTTATGCTGATTGATGGTGACATCTTTTCATAAGTAAATCACTAGTAATAAAATTCTTGGGCTGGCTTTCAAGTGTAGTCCCAAGAATATAATACAGGGAATCCAGTGTATGGCATATTTAATTCATATGAATGATTGCATTTATACCCAGGAAGCAATTATAGTCATTTGGAAAGTTAGAGCAATTATAAACTAAATATGTGGGTATTATATTCAGATCTGAAAAAAGAAATTCTAGGGCAGAACAATGGCAGTAAATTTGACCGAAGGCAAATGCTATCTCCTCTCTAAAGTCTACCATGGCATCCTCCCTCCCAGCCATTTTTCACATTTTTATTGTATTGTCACTATACATTTACCTATATTTGTTTTTTCTACTAGTTTGATGAGCTTTTGGAGGGGAATGATCTTGTCTTAATTATATTGGTACCACTATGTCATCATCTAGAACATTGCATTTTTTCTGAATCCAGGCAAATAATAATAAATGTGTTATTATTTTTTAATGGTGTGATATAAAATGCTTCATGGAATGAACTGGGAATAAAAAAGGGTGAAATTGGGGCTCCTGGGTGGCTCAGTTGTTAAGCATCTGCCTTCGGCTCAGGTCATGGTCCCAGGGACCCGGGATCAAGCTGGGCATCAGGATCCCTGCTCAGTGGGGGGCCTGCTTCTCCCTCTGCTTGTGTTCTCTCTCTCAGTCAAATAAATAAATAATTTTTTAAAACGGTGAAACAATAAGAAGAAAATTCTTTAAAAAAGTAAAATGAATGAAGAGAATTTTAAATTCCATTGAAGAATGTAGCAAATTTAGGGTTGTTTAAAACACAGGTCCTTTGATATTTTGTACTTCTTTACAAATATATATCAAAAGATGACTGACACATTGAAAAGCAAATCTACCTATAATATATTATATATATATATAATTAATATTATAATATAATTATATATATATAATTAATATGTCAAGTGTAGAACTCTAACTCTCTGTAACTGCTGTGTGGACCCATTTGGAATCCCAGAGTTAGTGTACAGATTATTTTCAACTGACAACATTTGAGAACCAACAGATGCAGAAAGAAGGTTTTTCAGAATCTTACTTATCTGACTAAGCAGAAACCTATAGGAAATGAGGCTGCCATAAATACCCTCTCTGGGGTAAGTCTACTCCCAGGAGAGAGATCAAGAATAAACTTATCACAAATCCCCTCTTGGGGGAAGTTTCATAGCCATGAAGGAATCAGATCCCCTTTGCACTTGCAAAAACAGATATCATCACAAACTTTCTTATTTTCCATTTGTTGTCCTAAAAATTAGTCTTCCCTAAAGTAACCTTATCTGTTCTTCCCATAGAAACCTTTGTCTCCACCCCTCTCCTTTAACCCACTAACTTGAACTATTTAGCAATCTAACTGCTTCTTTCAGTGGTTTAATTAGCAAGTACCCAGACACCAAACTTAAGAAGGTGAAGTAAAACACCCTTGGGTATGCAAGATATTTGGGTAGTCAAAATATTCACATGGTGATAGTGAGACAACATCCAAAGGAAATTGAAGTGGCTGTTGAGATATTTAAAATCCAAATCACATAAATCTCTCATTTACTAAAAGATTTAAATCAAATAACTCCATGTGGGAGAGCCTGATTTTGGTCATAGAATTTTGTATTGGGAACAGTGTTGAGGACATAGCTAACTAATGTGAATATGATTGAATGAGTGTAAATTCATATCCTCACTGACACCTGTGAGGGGGCCTTTTATTAGTTTTTAAGCCCGATGTCAACTGACTTTAGTTTTGTGAAGCCCAGGACATCTTTATAAGTTTGGTCATGTTAGTTAAGGACAATAGTTCCTAGAGTAAGAGAAATGGGCATTTTGGGGGGAATGTGGACAACATAGAACCATTCATATTTTGCATTGAAAAATGATATACATGGAACATGGAAGTTTACTACTAAGTTGAAATTCTCTGTTAAATTCAAAGACAGTAAGTAAAATCATCCTTGGATCTCTTGGTGGTCTTGTTAAAAGCATTTTAACTGCTATTATCATTTCTAAACCGATTCTAATAATCTCTATTGGGACACTTAGTTTTAATTATTTTTAAGAGAATTACTGAAGATGAAGAAATGTTAATTATATGAGTAAATGTATTTTTTAGGTTATTATTCATTGTGTTATGTTTGATATAATGTATCAGATGATACTGGGGTAAAATTTAACTGAGCTTATCATGAGATTTAATTCATGTCAGTAAACAGAGAACTTTGGTCTTTTAGCAAAATCTTATCCAAGCAGCTTGTCAGAAGGATATAATTTGATAGGTAACTCTAAGCCATTAGAAGACAAGTTTAAAGAAGTATAGCACCAATATCAATGTTCTTAGGCTGATGATACCCTGAGGGTAGTAAACAACTTCTGCCATCTTTAGTCCTTTCACTTCTTCACCTGGCATTTTATGACTTACTTACATTTATTTGAATTGGAGTTAGGTCCTAATGGTTTCACAAATCTAAAGTTACTATTTAAAGAAGACTCTTTTCCTTTATCTCAATGAGAAATTGTACACTGAGAACAATGAGGTTGAGGAGAATATATTTAAAGCTATCCAGAATTTAAAAATCAAACAACAAAAACTTCACCTGAAGACTTACTACCTTTTTTTAAATGTAATCCTTCCATCAACCCAAGAACAATTATATATTTAATTCTATGCAACATTTCAGGATAGTTTAATACTTCAATTAGCAATTCACACATGAAAAACTTACAGAAGTAATTAAGGATATTCAGAATAATTGAAAGCATTAAGAGGTATTAAATGTGAAAGAACAGATTTTTAATATATTTATATATTCAACTATATATGCTTAATAATGGGTAGAAAAGTGAAAAATAGAATAAAAAAGGAAAGACTGAGTATAGATTAAGACTTAAGGAGGGCATTTAATTGTTAATGGACCAGGTCAGAAATGATAGGAAATTGAAAATTCTTTTTTAAAATTTATTTTAGAGAAAGAGAGAAAGCAAGCAGGGTGGGGGTGGTCAGGGGAGGAGCAGAGGGAGAGGGACAAGCAGACTCCATGCAGAGCACAGGGCCTTCACAGATCACGATTCTACAACCAAGAGATCATGACCTGAGCCAAAACCAATAGTCAGATCATTAACCAACTGAGCTCCCCAGGCTCCCCAGGAAACTGAGAGTCCTTAGCATGGGAATATATCTTATATGTTCAGAAGTTAAAACTTACAGACATGTTGGATTTGGGGGAGGGAGAGTCCATAACTGAGAGAAGACAAAGATGAGTTCCAAATTCCTCACACAAGCAATTGGTTGACTGATAATAGAAAAAAAATGTAACAGGAAACATGAATTTAGTAAATCTCCACCTCAGGGAGAGGTATTCTTTGTTATCTGTGGCCAGAGGAATATCTTTTCCCTGGGGCACCTGGGTGGCTCAGTTGTTAAGCCTCTGCCTTCAGTTCAGGTCATGATCCTGGGATCCCATGATCTAGCCCCACATTGGGCTCCCTGCTCGGGGTGGGAGGGGGGGGAAATGCCTGCTTCTCCCTCTCTCACTCCTCCTGCTTGTGTTTCCTCTCAAGTTGTGTCTCTCTCTGTCAAATAAATAAAATCGTTTAAAAAATATATTCTCCCTTAGTTGAGTTGCTAGATAATTATACAGAGATTTCATAATATCCTAGAACTAATGTCTCCTGCTTTTTACCTAGGGACTGTGTATGGATATTAGAGGGCACTTTGAATACTCAGTCAAAATGTTGACAACCGTGCTTTAGTCCTCACTTTCTGTTTATACAGAATTTCTCAGGTCTTTCTTGAGCATGGAAATAACCATGATATGCTCACAGTCCTAAGCATGGCCTTCTAGATTTGCAGAAATATGTCTGAACTCTTCAAAGACATACATACAATTCATTCCCCAGCTTTTCCTTTTAAGGTTTTTGATTAGCCTGTTCTATGTCTGAACTGTTATCACTGCTTCAAACAGTCATGAATTTAATCAATTACCTGCAATTATTTTTCACAAACACCCCTTAGGAGAAGATTTTTTTTTTTACTCTTAGTGACCTCCAATTCAGGTTAAATAAGTCAGTCTTACAGGGAGAGTACTCTAGGGAAACACCAGACAGGTCAAGTAAAGATTGAAATGAGGCTCTGAAGGAGTTTGAACTCTGTTCTACACCTTCTGATAATTGTAAGGCTGTGAGTTTTTGTGGTGATTTCATAGTAATTATGAACTGTTCTCAGTGAAAATCTAGAGGTGGGCATTAGAATAGGGCAAGCTAAAATGCCACAAAACTTGCTGTTTCTACTTAGATTTATCTTTTTTCCTTGAATAAACTCTCCCTGAATTGCTGTAAAACTTTGGTTAGTTTCCAGATTTCCGAAAAAATTGTTTGATTATCTTTGCCAGTTGTTTCAATCCTTTTAAGGAGGAGAGAATTTTAGAAGGTCTTTACTCTGCCATTTTTGGTGACATTACTCTATGCCAGTTCTCATCTCACATTTTCATTTTATTAGATTTTTATATTAATTGTAATAGATCCAATTATTATTTTTATTTTTATTATGGCATGTGTACTTAGGTAAACTTAGGTAACATGGTGCTAAGTAATAATTCCAGATTTTCAAAGGCTGTCTTTTTAGTGGAAATGGTTTGGAGTATAAAGATCTTTTTAGTCTTCTTCAGCAGTGACCTTGTTCCCAATTCAGACCCTAATTATGTATATGTGTCAAAATTTATCTTATCTCCTTTTTATTTGCTACCTCTGAAAGTTTCTTGATTGTATATAGTAGCAGTTGAATGACATTTTAATTATTGTTCTTATTAAATATATCAAAGAATATCTCACAGTGGTCTTTCTTTTGAACAAAAAAAATTCAATCTTCTTCATTCCCTCTAAAAGAATTCCATCACTGGATAAAAAAAAAATTACTAATATTGTTAGCTGGGAAAAATCATAGAGTTACTGTAACAAGAAATAATAAAATAGAAAAAAATGTCTCATGTCAACATCATAGAAAAAGATAAACTTGAATTACTCAAAAATTTTTAACATAGCTGTATCTTCTGTATTAAACATCACAGTTTGGGGTGCCTGGGTGGCTCAATCATTAAGCCTCTACCTTTGGTTCAGGTCATGATCCTGGGTTCTGGGATGGAGCCCAGCATCGGGCTCCCTGCTCAGCAGGAAGCCTTCTTCTCCCTATCTCACTCCCCCTGCTTGTACACCCTCTCTAGCTGTGTTTCTCTCTGTCAAATAAATAAATAAAATCTTTAAAAAATATCACAGTTCTACAGCAAATAATAGATTTTCTTATGTGATTTCATCTTTGAGGAATAAATAAATAAATAGGTTAGTCAATATCATGTGGCTAAAATTAGGGTAAACAATTAACTTTTAATTATCTGTATGTGGATTATCCATACACAAGTTTTTTTTTCACTTGTATTTCTCCATATTTCTCACTGTTCTCTTGAATTACTAACATTATACTATCTAGTTCACTGTTCTGTCATAAGCATAAGTAAGAACTTTATATTTGTATTTTTAATTTAATGCCCTCCTGTACTCTTTGGATTTTTTTTTAAATCTTGTGCCCCATGTTTATTTTATAATACATACATACATACATACATACATACATGTGTATATACATAATTACATATAAGATAAGTCAACCCAATTTATTCTACAAAGATTTAATGATTCCGATACCAAAATCTTGATTTAATGCTATGCCTGTTCCAAATGAAAGCATATGTGCTCACATACACACATACCCCAGGAAAAACTCAGATTATTTATTGGTGAAACACTAGAAATGTGCCCCTTTAATCAGGAACAAATTATGTCTGCTATTATAATTGTTTTATAATGTTTCAAGACAGTATTACAAGAATTTCTTAGACTTTTACAGATGATGTAAATATTATATCAGTATTTTAAGTTTAGCTTCAAAAGAAACTTTGATTCAATTGACTTAATAAATCTTTGCTATTTGTTTATTTAATATTGTTATACTTTAATGCTTCCAACATCTCAGGTCTGTTATATATTTCTCTGTCTTAGCAATTAACTCTAGTGTATATAGTATGTTCATTTTCTTTCTTTCTTTTTAAGGATTTTATTTATTTCAGATAGAGAAACACAACTAGAGAGGGAACACAGGCAGGGGGAGTGAGAGAGGGTGAAGCAGTCTTCCTGTCAATCAGGGAGCCCAATACAGGGCTCAGTCCCAGGATCCCAGGATCATAACCTGAGCTGAAGGCAAAGGCTTAATGACTGAGCCACCCAGGTGCCCCTGTATGCTCATTTTCTACTCTTTGTTGCCTTGATGGAGGAAATCCTCCGTGGCCTGACATTGAGGGCCATTATGTAGAAATTAATGCTTGAGTGATTCAATGACATTGTAAAAATATTTCCACATCAAGTAAGGCATAGATGATGATTTTTTAATTTTCTCTGCTTCCACCTCAAGAATGGTGTTTTTCAGTACATATGCTATTATTGATTTTTAATTTATACTCTTAAACATTCTAAATTTTGTTTCTATGACAAGAGATACCATGTTGACACTAGGAATGTATATTGTAAAATGATGTATTATTTCACTAAAATTTTGCTGTATGGGTATTTACCCCAAATATAATAGATGTAGTGAAAAAAGGGCCATATGCCCCAGGTTTCATAGGAACAGTGTCCACAATAGCTAAATTGCGGAAAGAGCTGAGATGACCTTCAACAGACAAATGGATAAAGAAGATGTGGTCCATATAAAATGGAATATCACACAGCCATCAGGAAGGATGAATACCCAACTTTTGTATCAACATAGATGGGACTGGAGATTATGCTGAGTGAAATAAGTCAAGGAGAGAAAGTCAGATATCATATGGTTTCACTTACTTGTAGAACATAAGAAATAGCATGGAGAACATTAGGAGAAGGATGGGAAAAATGAAGTGGGGAATATTGTAGGGGGAGATGAATTAAGAGACTGTGGACTCTGAGAAACAAACTGAGGGTTTTAGAGGGGAGAGGGTGGGACAATGGGCTATCCCAGTGATGGGTACTAAGGAGGACAAGTATTGCGTGGAACACTGGGTGTTATATATAAACAATGAATCTTGGAGCACTACATCAAAAACTAATGATGCACTGCATAGTGACTAACATACATATTAAAAATAATAATATTAAATTTGCTATATGCTTAAAGAGTACATGGGATCTCTGTTATTTCTTAAAACTGCATGCAAATCTACACTTATCTGAAATGTTTTAAAATAATTTTAGAAAATTAATATGACAATAATCTAAGATTTGACTAGGTTTTATTTCCTCCAAATATTTCCCCAAACTGAATTAAATTATACATGTGAAAAAATTAAGAGAAAAAAATTGCTATGTGCTATTTATTTTTTTTATTAAAATTCTCGTTAGCTTATTTAATGTCCTTAGTGACCACATCTACCACTTCTTTAAACCCTTGTTCTAGATCCATTCTTTGCTCTGGATATTGTAGTTTCTCTATATCTTACGTGAAACTTTGGTTGCATATTTTTAGAGGATATGAAGAACTGGTGATCTTTTTCAGAAAGCAATAGAAATAATTGGTATAATAGTTGATACATTATATTAGGAATGTTACAGGAATTAAAGTTGTTTAGCTTACAGAATGAAGGGTTTACTGGTTAGATAACAATCTCCAAATGTTATTAAAAGCTTCTAAGAAAAGAATATTGAAAAATAATGTGCATGTGTTATCAAACAAGAATAAAGTCGCTTAACTGGAAATAGAAAATATGATTTTCAGACAAACTGAAAAGATTGATGAAATACTGAAATGCATAATATGCTTCTCCAGAGCTTCAAAACACTAGATAATCATCCATCTTAAATGGCTGAGCCTAAAGGAAACAGGATTAGCCAGATAATTCCATAGTTTATTTTTATCATTTTGTGAATTCCTGCATAGCTGATCTTATCAATAGGTAATGATAGCAGTTGGAAAAGGCTCCTTTTGGTGTACACATATTGATTACCTTGGGATGAGATTTTTTCGCCCTCTCTAAGCAGGGATAATGTTAATTCACTATGCATTAAAGAACAAATCTTCCTCATGGGATGGAGGATATTTCATCCTCCCTTTTTTTCTTGGGTATTATTTCTAGCAGTTTCAATATTAAATAAGATTAACAACAAAACAACTCTATGAACTTTGTTGGATGTTTGACCTATAATGATATCACCAGTGATGTATACATGAAAAAATATCTATACCACAAACTTATAAAATTTGTTTTGTCCAGAATATATCTCAGCTGTTGGCTGTTAAAGCCACTGTTCACTAATACACAGAATAAGCCAGAGGCTAAAATGTCTGTATGCCAAATTGGCTATAGTTCAAAAGTATATTTCCTGCTTTGCAATATTCTTGCCCCTGCCTCTGCCTTGCATCCACCTAGTGCCATAGCTGGGAAAAGCTCTATTTGAAAACATTTCCATACTGAAATAAGCTAAACTAACATTTATGGGTGGAGACTGTTTATCATACATACCTTTATTGTCATAAAAACTGTTCAAAGAGCATAACAACTTTTATGACAAAGTATCAGGCTATTCTTTTTTATATTTTTATGTTTTTGGCCTTGGTTTTTATATACTTTTGGTATTCCTGGCCAGTACAATTCGTATTATCCATAACTTATAAATGTATGTATCTCATATAGCGTCTAAAATACCATTCCTAAAAGCACACTGACATATTAAGGCATGCCAATCTTGGGATGGATGGGTGGTCCAGTTGGTTAAGTGTCCACCCTCAGCTCAGGTTGTTCCTAGGGTCCTCAGATTAAGCCCTGTATCTGAGCAGGGGTCTGCTTCTCTCTCTATGTGCTCTGTCTCATCTCTCTTTCTCTTAAGTAAACAAATAAAATATTTTAAAAAGGAATGCAAACCTAGATTTTTCTACAGAAGGTGAAATTAGTATATTTTAACTGTGTAAAACAAGAAAAGGATGACACTGATAATTCTGATTGAGTCAAATATTGAACTGCTAATATTTAAAGTAGCTGTGATTGGAGTAGATGGATAAGTGGTATTTAATGAAAATATGTTTACCTTTGCTATTCCAAAATCTACCCAGAATGCACCGGGTCTGACATATTAAAGTCAATCTGACAAGTTGATCCATGTGAAGAACTAAGGGTCCTATAAAAATATACTAAGAATAACAAGTTTGACATTATAGATATTCCTGTCTTTATGAGCAAACATTCCAAAATAAGAGTTTATAAAATATATAAGCTGGGGAGTAAATACATAAAGATTTTCTACAAGGCTCCTTTCAGTAGTAAAATGAATTTACATAAGGCATTGCTTAGAGATTTGTTTATAGCAAGCAATTAACATTAATAGTTTGTTAAAGATTATTCTGATATGAAAATGAGTTGCAAACAAAATTTTAAAGTGGGTCAAGGGAAAACAATATTTTTTTTTTCAAAAAAGCAGGTGCTTCAGAACATATATGTGTTGTATGGAAGGTTGTACTTTATTCAACAGCTACACATATTGAGAATTTAGAATCATGTAAAATGGTGTAAGTTCTAGGAACATCATTGGCTTACTACTAACCATAAGAGGCAGGAAATAGTGTTTTTTGAAATGACATAATGTGGGAGAAGTAGTCAGGTAAGAATAAGAGAAAACAAGGGATCAGAAATTTTTACCCTTTTTAATTGTCCCTGGTGAAATGTTGACAAAAGGAATTTGATGATTGAAACTCAAATATCCCACTTCTTGTCTCTGTTTTCAAGATCTAACTTTTTCTCACTGCAACAAGGATAATCCTTTAAAACATTGGTTATACCAGATTACACTTGCATAAACATCTACAGATGAACCTCATGGTAAATTCCTCAAGTTTGACTTAAATTTCTCCTTGTTATATCTATCACTCCAATTTATTTTGATACTGACGTAGGAAAGACATTGGGTTCAAACCCAATGGCCAAGAAAGAATTCATGAGGCATCTTTCACACAAGAGGTGATTTTATTAAAACATGGGGACAGCATCCATGGGTGAAAGAGCTGCAGTGCGGTCATGAGGAGTTGCCCATTATATAGTTTCAAGTTGGGTGGGGGATAGGGATAGTTTAGTCTCTAAGGAATTCTAGAAGTAAGGTTTTCAGGACATTGAAGAGGCTAGCTATTGTTGGGAAAAGGTCATTTATTACTGCCTAATAAAACCTTAGTCATGAGACCCTTCAGATGTATATCATCAGGCTATATACTTGGGGGATGATTGCCAACACATATCTTGGAAGGTTTAGAGATAAAGGAAGTTTCCAAAGTAATTTTATATGTTAAAGTAGACTTACAGGATCCTGGAGTGTGAAGTTCGGGCTAGGATTGTCTTTTGTCCTTAGCAATGTGTCAGTACTGAGGCAGTTGAGTTCCTAGAAATGTCACTCTGTCTGTTTCAAGGACTTGTCAATGGGCTATAGGTGGTAAGGAAATATACTGATTTTTCTTCTGCCTGAGGAGAGCCACATTCTCTCTTCATTTGGTGACTCAGCATTATCCTTAAAAAAATATAGGTAACAACTGCTATTGGGTTATTCTTTCATTTCCAGGAGAAGGATTTGTCAAAAATTATTTTAGCCTCTTAGTCTCCTGATTTAAAATACAGTGAAATATTAAAGAATAAAAGGCAATATGGCAGAGACATAGGAGACCCTGTTTTAACCAGTTCCCTAAAGTGAGCTAAATATCTACCAGAACACTCTGAACACCCATGAAATCACCCTGAGATGCAAAACTACACACTTCTAGATCTCTACGGGGGCAGAAGAGCATCAGTGGATAGGTAAAGTGGAGTGGGAGTGGGAGCATTCAGACTGATTTCAGAGGATAAACAGAAGGGGGAGGCGGCCACCAGAAGTGACCCATTGGAAAGTAATACCCCAATAGGAAAGTGCCCTGTGTTTGGGGACAAACATCAACTTGGAGTCTGGTTAAAAGCATTCAAAAACAAAAGGTCTTAAGGGGTAACTGGTGGAATCCGGCATACACAGGCATGGCCATAAAATTGCAGTCACAGGACAGCTGGAACTGGTGACCACCCATGCCTGAGTGAGCCAGGTGGGGACTCTCTGAGCCCATGGCTTTCTGCTGCCTGCAGCACTGTTTGGGCTATGCTCAACCCCATCTGGGCTGGAAGCCCCTTGTACAATGTGTGGGACCACTGGGTCCAAGGGCACCCAGCATGGGTGTGAGCTCCCAACAGCAGTCCCTGCAAGGGCAGGCTTTCCCAAACCAGTATTGTTCGTGGTTTCTGTGGCATGAGAGTGCAGAGACAAGCGGGGACCTCAGGCAGTCATCCTGGTGGTAGCTAGGGGTGCATGCCCTCTGTGAGAGGTGGCAGTGTGCAAGGGAGTTTGCAGAGGAGGAGTCTGTGTGTTCTCAATCATCCAAGGGGATCAGACTGAGGCATCTCATTGATAAGTAGGTCTGGGTGTGGACAGCTTACTTTACTCTGATTCTTAAAAGCCCCCAAAAGCCACCAAAGGACAAAAACCTCCAGAGAACAAAAGCCTGAAAATCCAGTTTCCATAGATCCCAGCCCTTGACAGGGGGCAGGGTGACTCAGCCCAAGCAAGACTGACAGAAAATCACTGAGGCAGGGCCCTCCCCCAGAGGACAAGCCAAAAGAACGAGAGGACAATCATCACAGGGTCTCCATAAAACTGTAAAACCCCAACATCTGGGAACAAAACAATAGATTAAGCTCCTGATACTGCCCCCAAACCTGTATATTTTATACATACAGCTTTCTTTTTCATATTTTAATTCTTTTAATTTTTAATTTTTTTATTTTAAATTTGTTCTCACAATTCTTGTTCTTTTATTTTTAACCTACTTATTATTACAACTTGATGTTTCATACAACATTCCATAACTTTTTCACTTGAACTTTTTTTCAAACATATACCTGTGCTTCTTTCTTCTTTCTTTCTTTCTTTCTTTCTTTCTTTCTTTCTTTCTTTCTTTCTTTCTTTCTTTCCTTTTTTTAAGCATACATATAGATATAAGCTTCAAGGTAATCTTTTCCAATACTACACGTATATATAAACCAGTTTTAATTTCCCTATATCTCTAGAAAGTTGAGTCCCCTAACAAAGACAACAGGATACACCCAGGAGGAACTGAAATATTTTCCTCACCCACATCAAGTGTATGTAACAACCTTCCCATCTTATTTTTCTGTCAGTGTCTCTGTGTATTTCTTTTTGCCTTTGTACTATATAAATCTTATTCTTGGGAGTCGGTTGGGCTGTGTTTTGCTTTTTTTCTCCTTTCTTTTACTTTTGATGAGCTTTTTGCTTATTCTTTTTTGTTTTTGTGCCACATTGGGGGCCCAATTTGTCTAGGTTTTTTTCCTTCCTTTGTTTTCTCTTTTTCTCTCTTTTTTCTTTCTGTTTTCCTTTTGGTGGTGACTTCTGATTGCTCCAAAACCTTGCAATGGACAACTTTCCTGGATCGTGTTTGGTATATTCAACTATACATTCCCTCAACCAGCTCTCATCAAAATGATTCAGAGGAGAAAAACCCAACAGAAAAAAAATTCAGAGACTGCAACCTCTATCACAGAACTACTGGATATAGACATAAACAATATAACAAAAATGGAATTCAGGGCAGCAATTATCCAAGCAACCACTAAGTTGGAAAAGAACATTAGTGGCAACATAGAGTATCCAAGGGGAGAATGTGAGTGCTAACCTGGCAGAGGTTAAAAATGCTGTCAATGAGATCCAATTGAATCTAAATACTCTAACAGCTAGGGCAAGTGAAGCAGAAGATCACATTAGTGTTCCACAAGACAGACTGATTGGGAAGGAGGAGCAGAAGTCTTGGAACAAACAGCTAAAATCCCATGAAAATAGAATTAGGGAAATAAATGATGCAATGAAACTCTCCAAAATCAGAATTATCGGGATCCCTGAGGGGCAGGGAGAAAAAAAAGACTAGAAGATATAGTTCAAAAAATCCTGGAGGAAAATTTCCCTAATCTGGGGAATGAAACAAGTGTTCATGTCCTAAAGGCAAGAGGACACCCCAAAGATCAATGAGGCTAGAAAAGCCTCCAGGCACTTAATCATGAAATTCACAAATAATAGATTCAAAGAATATGTCTTAAGGGCAGCTAATAGGAAGAAAATACTTATGTACAGAGGGAGGACCATCAGAATAACATCAAACCTGGCCACAAAAACCTGGCAAGTCAGAAAGAGCTGGCAAGACATAGTCAGGAAAGTAAATGAAAAAAAAAATCTACAACCAAGGATACTCTACACAGCAAGGCTGATGTTTAAAATGAATGGATAAATAAAGAGCTTCCAGGAATGTCAAGGTCTAAAAGATTAGACCGCCAAGCCAGCACACAAGAAATATTAAGGAGGGTTCTATAAAAGAGGAGAGAACCCAAGAGTAACACAGAACAAAAATGTCCAGAGGCAATCTATAGAAACAAAGACTTCATAGGCAACATGACTTCAATAAAAATGTATCTTTCAATAATCACTCTCAACATGGCTGGCCTAAGTGCTCCCATAAAATGTCACAGGGTTGCAGACTGGATATGCTGTCTACAAGAGACACATTTTGATTCTAAAGAAACATCCAGACTGAAAGTGAAGGGATGGAGAACCTTCTTTTATGCCAATGGGCCTCAAAAGAAAGCTGGGGTAGCGATTCTCATATCAGACAAATTAAATTTTAATCTAAAGACTATAGTCATAGATACAGAAGGACACTACATCATTATTAAAGGGTTTATTCACTAAGAAGATCTAACAATTATAAATATTTATGCCCCCAACATGGAGCAGCCAACAATATGAGCCAACTTTTAAGCAAAATAAAGAGTCATATTGGTACGGATACACTAATTGTAGGAGATCTTAATGTGCAACTCTCAGTAAAGGACATACCATCTAAACATAAAATCAAAAAAGAAACAAGAGCTTTGAATGACACATTGGATGATATGAACCGCATTGATATAGTCAGAATATCCCACCCTAAAACAACAGAATACTCATTCTTCTCTAGTGCAACATAGAACTTTCTCCAGAATAGACCACATACTAGATCAGAAATCAGGGCTCAACTGATACCCAAAGACTGAGATTATTCCCTGCATGTTCTCAGACCATAATGCCTTGAAACTGGAACTCAACCACAAGAAAAAGTTTGGAAGGGATTCAAATACTTGGAAGCTAAATACTATCCTGCTCAAGAATGTTTGGATCAACCAGGAAATCAAAGAATAACTAAAACATTTCATGGAAACCAATGAGAATGAAGATATATTGATCCAAAAATCTATGATATATGGCAAAGGTGATACTAAGGAGGAAATACATAGCCATCCAAGCCTCACTCAAAAAAAATGAAAAATCCCAAATGTACCAACTCTCTTTATGCCTTGAGGAACTGGAACATCAACAACAAATTAAGCCAACCCCATACACGAAAAGGGAAATAATTAAGATTAGAACATAGATCAATGAGTTAGAAACTAGAGATACAGTAGAACACATCAATGAAACTAGAAGCTGAATCTTTGAAAGAATTAATAAAATCAATAAACCATTGGCCAAACTAATGCAAAAGAAAAGGGAGAGGATGAAAGGGGAGAGATCACGACTAATACCAAGGAAACAGAAACAATCACCAGAAAATATTAACAGCTATATGTCAATAAGTTAAATAATCTAGAATATATGGATGCATTCCTGGAAACCTATAAACTTCCAAGTCTTAAACAGGAAGAAATTGACAATCTGAAGAGAACAATATCTAGTAATGAGATTGGAGCAGTGATCAAAAACCTCACAAAAGGGGCACTTAGGTGGCTCAGTTGTTAAAGCGTCTGCCTTCGGCTCAGGTCACAATCCCAGAGTCCTGGGATTGAGCCCCATATCAGGCTCCCTGCCTGGTGGGAAGCCCTCTTCTCCCTCTTTCACTCCCCCTGCTGTGTTGCTCTATGTCAAATAAAGAAAATAACATCTTAAAAAATAAATAAATAAATAAAAACCTCCCAAAAAACAAGAGCCCAGAACTGGACCAATTCCTGGGGAATTCTAGCAAACATTCTAAGAAGAAATAGTACCTATTCCCCTGAAAGTGTTTCAAAAAATAGAAACAGAAGGAAAATGTCCAGACTGTCTCTATGAAGCCAGAATTACTTCAATCCCCAATTCAGGCAAAGATATCATCAAAAAGGATAATTTCAGACCAATCTCCTTGATGAATATGGATGCGAAGATTCTCAACAAGATCTTAGCTAATAAGATCCAACAGTACATTAAAAAGATTATCCACTACAATCAGGGGGGGGATTTATCACTGGGATGAAAGTGTGGTTCAACATTCCCATATCAGTCAATGTGATAGAACAAATCAATAAAAGAAGAGAGAAGAACTACATGGCCCTCTCAATTGATGAAGAAAAGGCATTTGATGAAATACAGCATCCTTTCCTGATTAAAACTCTTCAAAGTTTAGGGACAGAGGGAACATTCCTCAACTTCATAAAGTATCTATCTACAAAAAACCCACAGCAAATATCATTCTCAATGGGGAAAAGCTGACAGCCCTCCCACTGAGATCAGGAACATGACAAGGTTGACCACTCATGCCACTATTTTTCAACATAGTGTTAGAAGTCCTAGCAAGAACAGACAATGAAAATAAAACATATTCAAATTGGCAAAGAAGTTAGACTCTCTCTCTTCACATGTGACATGATACTTTATATGGAAAACACAAAGGACTCCACCCCGAAACTACTAGAACTCATACAACAATTCAGTAATGTGGCAGGATACAAAATCAATGCCCAGAAATAAGTTATGTTCTTATACATAACAATGAAAATATAGAAAGGAAAATTAGAGAATCAATTCCATTTACTATATCACCAAAACTCATAAGATACCTAGAATAAACCTAAAAAAGAAGTTGAGGATCTGTACTCGAGGAACTACAGAACTTTTATGAAAGAAGCTGAAGAAGACACAAAAAGATGGAGGACAATTTCATGCTCATAGGTCTGAAAAACAAACATTGTTAAAATGTCTATACTGCCCAGAGAAATCTAGACTTTCAATACCATCCTGATAAAATTCCACCAACATTTTTTTAAAGTGCTAAAACAAACAATCCTAAAGTTTATATGGAACCAGAAAAGGTCCCAAATTGCTAAGGAAATGTTGAAAAAGAAAACAAAGCTGGGGGCACCACGTTGCCTGATTTCAAGCTTATTACAAAGCTGTGATCACCAAGACAGCATGGTACTGGCATAAAGACAGAAAAATAGACAAATGGAACAGAGTAGAGAGTCCAGATATGGGCCAAAAAATGTATGGTAAATCATCTTCGACAAAGCAGGAAAAAATATCCAGTGGAAAAAAGACAGTCTCTTCAATAAATGGTGTTGGGAAAATTGGACAGCTACGTAGAGAAGAATGAAACTAGGCCATTCTCTTACACCACACACAAACAAACTCGAAATAGATGAAAGACCTCAACGTGAGGCAGGAATCCATCAAAATCATGGAAGATAACATAGTCAGTAACCTCTTTGACTTCGGCCACAGCAACATCTTTTAAGACATGTATACAAAGGCAAAAAAACAAAAGCGAAAATAAACTTTTGGGACTTCATCAAAATAAAAAGCTTCTGCACAGCAAAGGAAACAGCCAACAAAACAAAGAAGCAACCCATGGAATGGAAGAGGATATTTGCAAATGACACTATAGACAAAGGGCTGATATCCAAGATCTATAAAGAACTCCTCCAACTCAACACCCAAAAAAGATGATCACATCAAAAAATGGGCAGGAGACATGAAGAGGCACTTCTCCATAGAAAGCATACAAATGGCTAACAGACACATGAAAAAATGTTCATCATCACTAGCTATCAGGGAAATTGAAATCAAAGCCACCTTGAGATACCACTTTACACCAGTCAGAATGGTCAAAATTAACAAGACAGGAAACAAGTGTTGGAGTTTCTGTGGAGAAAGGGGAACCCTCTCACACTGTTGGTGGGAATGCAAGTTGGGGCAGCCACTTTGGAAAACAATAGAGCTATCCTATGACCCTGTGAGTGCACTGCTGAGTATATACCCCAAAGATACAGAAGTAGTGAAAAGAAGGGCCATATGTACCCCAAAGTTCATTGCAGCAATGACCACAATCGCCAAACTGTGGTAAGAGCCACGGTTCCCTTCAACAGATGAATGGATGAAGAAGTTATGGTCCATATATACACTGGAGTATTACGCCTCCATCAGTAAGGACGGATACCCAACTTTTGTAGCAACATTTATGGAATTGGACTAGACTATTCTCAGTGAAATAAGCCAAGCAGAGAAAGTCAAATATCATATGGTTTCGCTCGCTTGCGTAGCATAAGAAGTAATAGGAAGGACAGTGGGAGAGGGAAAGGAGATTTAAATTGGGGTAAATCAGGGAGGAAGATGAAACATGAGAGACTTTGGGCTCAGAAAAAAACTGAGGGTCTTGGAAGGAAGGGGATGGGGAGATGGTTGAGCCTGATGGTGGGTATTAAGGGCACGTATTGCATGGAGTACTGGGTGTGCAGTATAGACAGTGAACCTTGAAACACTGAAAAAAATAAAATAATGTAATAAAAAAGAAAAAAATGAAAAAAACACAAAAAGATAGAAAAGCATTCCATGCTCATGGACCAGAGGATTAAACTTTCATAAAATATCTGTACTGCCCAAGGCAGTCTATACTTTAAATGCCATCACCATCAATATTCCACCAACATTTTTAACGTGCTGAAACACACAATCTTAAAATTTATAAGGAACCAGAAAAGACCCAGAATAGCTAAAGAAATGTTGAAAAAGAAAAACACAGCTGGGGGCAACACATTACTTGATTTCAAGCTTTATTACAAAGCTGTGATCACCAAGACACCATGGTACTGGCACAAAAACAGACACATATACCAATAGAACAGAGTAGAGATTCCAGATATGGACTCTCAACTCTATTGTCAAATAATCTTAGATGAAGTGGTAAGTAATATCCAATAGGAAAAAAAAAGCAGTCTCTTCAATAAATTGTGGGGGGGGAATTGGACAGCTATGTATAGAAGAATGAAACTCGACCTTTCTCTTACACCATACACAAAGAAAACCTCAAAAAGGATGACAGATCTCAATGTGAGGCATGAATCTATCAAAATCCTCAAGGATAACATAACTCTTTGACATTGGCTACAGCAACTTCTTTCAAGACACGTCTCCAAAGGCAAAGGAAACAAAAGCAATAATGAACGTTTAGGACTTCATCAAAACAAAAAGCTTCTGCACAGCAAAGGAAACAGTCAATAAAAAAAGAGGAAACCCATGGAATGGGAGAAGATACTTGCAAGTGACATGATAGAGGAGTGATATCCAAGATCTATAAATAACTCCTCAAACTCAACAACCAAAAAAAATGATGATCCTGTCAAAAAATGGACAGAGGAAGAACAGACACTTCTCCAGTGAAGACATACAAATGGCTAGCAGACATAGCAGACACATGAAAAAATGTTTATCAACATTAGCCATCAGGGAAATTGAGATCAAACCACATTGAGATATCACCTTACACCAATCAGAATGGCCAAAATTAACAGGACAGGAAACAACAAACATTGGAGAGGATGTGAAGAAAGGGGAACCCTCTTACACTGTTGGTGGGAATGCAATTTGGTGCAGCCACTTTGGAAAACAGTCTGGAGACTCCTTAAAAAATTGAAAATAGAGCTACCCTATGACCCTGCAATTGCACTGCTGGGTATTTACCCCAAAGATACAGAGGTAGTGAAAGAAGGACCATATGAACTCCAATGTTCATAGCAACAATGTCCATAATCATCAAACTGTGGAAAGAGCCATGGTGACCTTCAACAGATGAATGGATGGAGAAGATATAGTTCATATATACAATGGAATATTATGCCTCCATCAGAAAGGATGAATACCCAACTTTTGTAACAATGTGGTTGGGACTGGTAAAGATTCTGCTGAGTGACATAAGCCAAGCAAAGTCCAGTATCATATGGTTTCACTTACTTGTGGAGCATAAGGAGTAACATGGAGGACAGTGGGAGAAGGAAAGGAAATGTGAACTGGGGTAAATCAGAGAGGAGGTTGAAACATGAGAGACTTTGGACTCTGAGAAACAAACAGAGTTTTGGAAAAGAGAGGGGTGGGGAGATTGGTGAGCCTGGTGGTGGGTATTGAGGGCACGAATTGCATGGAGCACCAGGTGTGGGCCATAAACAATGAATTCTGGAACACTGAAAAAATAAAATCAATTATTTTTTAAAAAAAGGATGGGGCGCCTGGGTGGCTCAGTTGGTTGAGTGACTGCCTTCGGCTCATGTCATGATCCCGGACACCCGGGATCGAGTCCCACATCCGGCTCCCTGCTCAGCAGGAAGCCTGCTTCTCCCTCTCTCACTCCCCCTGCTTGTGTTCCCTCTCTAGCTGTGTTTCTCTCTGTCAAATAAATAAAAAAAATCTTTAAAAAAATAAAAATAAATAAAAAAGGGAAAAAATAGGTAAAATACACGAAATATTGATCTTCCACAGAGATCTAAAAGGAGATGATCTTGGAATCTATTGCCTGGAGTATAAAGCCCATTTGGTCCAACAGAGTACCTAAACACGTATTTAATCATCATTTTCTCAAGCCTTCCATGGAAATCTTGTTTGATGAAAAAATAAAAATCTCAACCCTGTTTGGTCTTTTTCTGCAGAATATTTTTTTCTCTCCTGCAAAACACTCAAAGTATATTCTCTCTCTCTCTCTCTCTCTCTCTCTCTCTCTCTCTTTCTCTCTCCCCATACTCCTGACACTTTTGCTTTCATTAAATCCTAGAACAGCAACATTCTTACCCAGACAAATGGGCTCCCTCAGAATTACCAGCCTCATCATCATTTAAATAAAATTACATATGTATGTCAGTTCAATTGTCTTCAAGTATAAATGTTATTTCTTAGTCAGCAAGTAACCAGGCTGTAGACTTTTTGCATTTTCATTTACTTTAAAGTGCAGCTGTTCAGCTAATGAGGTCACTATAACCTAGCAGAAAGCTCAAGTTTGAAGTGATATTTATTTTTATTTTCAATGAATACTTTTTATTTGTTTCATTTTTTTAGTTCCCCAGCCCCTTCTGTACCGAAATATTACTACTCACTGTGTTTGAGCCAGTCCAGTTTTGAATCTATAATTCCACTTCATGGCAAAATAACATTTGTTCTATATTCACAATCTTCCTAAAGTAGCTACTCCCAGCCTCAAGTCACTGAGAGATTTCTAATTTGAACACTGTTAGCAAAAATATCCCAAATCCCCAGGGGAACCATGGAAACATGGAAGGCCCTTCACTTGGCCCCCAGGTAGCTCCAGATTTGCTACAGATGGTATTGAAAGGCCCAGTATTTCTTTTGGATTGTGAGTGGAGGCTCCCTGTTGTGGCTGAGGGACCAAGCCCAGTCCATTGAACTTAGGAGCAGGCCTCCCCCAGGGCCCAGACCCGGTTGGGGACAATGGCAGGAGTGACCCTGCAGTTGCCTCCAGGTGAAGGCTCAAAGTGTGAGGACTTGCTAGGTCTGGGTCTTCAGAGAAGCACCAGGTCTCTGAGTGCAGTGAGGTGACTGCTGGGCTTCTGAAGCGATTATTAAAGGGTGCCTAAAGAAAACTGCTTGGAACCCTGAAACAGGTGTGTTGATTCACATCTTGCTCTGGCCCATGAGGCTGTGGAGGAATGACTTTCCTAATAGATATATAGATACATAAATATGTAGATAGATGGATTTAACATTATGCTTTAATATTACATTCTATTCAATGATAGATAGTGATGAAGCTGCATAGGGGCCCTGGTCAACCTAAGATTTTAAGCTTTACCAAATACCCTTAGCAAGCATGATTGATTAACCTTTCTTTTTATATCTATAGATTATGCATTCTTTCTCAGAAAGAACAGAACACCTCTGTACAACCCCCAGGCACTAAGGAGCCAGACCCCCTTGCACAACTTTCGAGAATTGAGATGTAGCTGGCACCATTGAGGCTGCACATAATCAAGAAATGTTATGGATCACTATATTCCCTTCATTTTGTTTTTAATTTCAATTCAATTAGCCAACATATCATTAGTTTTTGATATAATGTTTAATGATTCATTAGTTATATATAACACCCAGTGCTCACCACATCATGTGCCCTCTTTATTGTCCATTACTGAGTTGTCCACCTACCTCCCTTTCCACAACCCTCAGTTTTTTCCTGGAGTCAAGAGACTCTTGTGGTTTGTCTTCTTCTCTGATTTCTTCCATTGTACTCCTTTTACTGATTAACTACCAAAACTCCTTTAAAAACCAATGGGACATTGATCTATTTGTCTGTTTTTGTGCCAGTACCATGCTGTCTTGGTGATCACAGCTTTGTAATAAAGCCTGAAGTCAGGTCAGCTTTGTTTTTCTTCTTCAACAATCCCTTAGCAATCTGAGGTCATTTTGATTCCATATAAATTTTACGACTGTTTGTTCCAACGCTTTGAAAAATGTTGGTGGAATTTTGATTGGAATGGCATTGAAAGTATAGATTGCTCTGGTCAGTATAGACATTTTAACAATGTTTATTCTTTCGATCCATGAGCATGGAATGCTCTGCTAGCTTTTTGTGTCTTCTTCAATTTCTTTCACGAGTGTTCTGTAGTTACTCAAGTACAGATCTTTAACTTCTTTGGTTAGGTTTATTCCAAGGTATCTTATGGTTTTTGGTGCTAAAATAAATAGAATCAATTCTCTGATTTCCCTTTCTATATCTTCATTGTTAGTATATAAGAACATAATTGATTTCTGGCATTGATTTTGTATCCTGCCACATTACTGAATTGTTGTATGAGTTCTAGTAGTTTTGGGGTAGAATCTTTTGGATTTTCCATATAGAGTATCACATCATCTGCAAAGAGAGAAAGTTTGACTTCTTCTTTGCCAGTTTGAATACCTTTGATTTCTTTCTGTTGTCTGATTGCTGTTGCTAGGACTTCTAACACTATGTGGAACGACAGTGGTGAGAATGGGCATCTTTGTCTTTTTCCTGATCTCAGAGAAAAGGCTGTCAATTTTTCACCGTTGAGAATTATATTCACTGTGGGCTTTTCATAGATTTTATGTGGTTGAGGAATGTTTCTTCTATCCCTATACTTTGAGGAGTTTTAATCAGGAATAGATGTTGTATGTTGTCAACTGCTTTTTCTGCATCAATTGAGAGTACAATGTGGTTCTTCTTTCTTCTCTTATTGATTTGTTCTATCACCTTGATTAATTTGTGAGTGTTGAACCACCCTTACATCCCTGGGATAAATCCCACCTGGTCATGGTGGATAATCATCTTGGACAAAGCAGGAAAAATATCCAGTGGAAAAAAGACAGTCTCTTCAATAAATAGTGCTGGGAAAATTGGACAGCTATGTATGGAAGAATGAAACTAGACCATTATCTTACATCACACACAAAGACAAACTCGAAATAGCTTAAAGACCTCAACCTGAGTCAGGAATACATCAAAATCCTGGAAGAGAACATAGGCAGTAACCTCTTTAACATCAGGCACAACAACTTTTTTTCAAGACACATCTCTAAAGGCAAAGGAGACAAAAGCAAAAGTGAACTTTTGGGACTTCATCAAAATAACATCTGCACAGCAAAGGAAACAGTCAACAAAACAAAAAGGCAACCCATGGAATGGAAGAGGATATTTGAAAATGACACTACAGACAAAGGGCTGATATCCAAGATCTATAAAGAACTCCTCCAACTCAACACCTAAAAAGAAGATAATCACATCAAAAAATGGGCAGGAGAAATGAAAAGGCACTTCTCCATAGAAGACATACAAATGGCTAACAGACACATGAAAAAATGTTCATCATCACTAACTATCAGGGAAATTCAAATCACAAAACCACACTGAGATACCACTTTACACCAATCAGAATTGTCAAAATTAACAAGACAGGAAACAACAAGTGTTGGAGAGGCTGCAGAGTAAGGGGAACCCTCTTACACTGTTGGTGGGAATGCAAGTTGGTGCAACCGCTTTGGAAAACAGTGTGTAGATTCCTTAAAAAAAATTAAAAATAGAGCTACCCTATGACCCTGCAATTGCACTACTGGGTGTTTACCCCAAAGATACAGACGTGTGAAAAGAAGGGCCATATATACCTCAATATTCATTGCAGGAATGGCCACAATTGCCAAACTGTGGAACAAGCCAAGGTGCCCTTCAACAGATGAATGGATAAAGAAGATGTGGTACATATATACAATGGAATATTACACCTCCACCAGAAAGGATGAATATCCAACTTTTGTAGCAATTTGGACTAGATTGGAAGAGATTACACTCAGTGAAATAAGCCAAGTAGAGAAAGCCACGTATCACATGCTTTCACTTACTTGTGGTGCATAAGGGGTAATATGAGGATAGTAGGAGAAGGAAAAGAAATGGGAAGTAGGGTAATTTGGGGAGGGAAATGAAACATGAGAGACTTTGGACTCAGAAACAAATTGAGGGTCTTGGAGGGGGGGGGCTGGGAGAGCCTGATGGTGGGTACTGAGGCCAGATATTGCATGGAGCACTGGGTGTGGGGCATAAAGAATGAATCTTGGAACACTGAAAAAATAAAATAAAAAAATAAAAAATCGTAATTAAAAAAAAAAAAAAAAAAAAAACAACAAAACACGGGCCAGGCAGAAATCTCAGAGTTAGCCTTTGGACAAGAGTCACTTTCTACCCAGATGGTTGGCCTCCTGAATAAAACTCATATTCCTTTCCAATCAAAACTCATCTCTTGATTATTGGTCTTTTGTGTAATAGGCAACTGAACTTGGGTTTTGGTAGCAATGATATCACGTACTATTGATAGAACATTATTATATAATGTTGAATAATATTATTCATTATCTTAACTTTACATAGTGTTGAATAATATACGATTATTAAATAATGTTGAATATGTAAATATATATTCAAATTTTTAACAAAAATTTAGGGAACTTGGAAACTTATGAAGAACAAAATTAATTTAAGTGGAAAGGGACTAGTCCTTTAAATATTTTAACATGTCAATCACATGTTCCTGAGATTATTATCAGGATTAAAGAAAGAGTGACTATTGAAATCATTTAAAACATTTCCCCTCCCTTTCCTTATCCTACTAGATTGAAAGAGTCTGTTTTATAGTCCATTCTAATTTTGTTTTCTGCTTTCTTGTTCTCTCTTCAGCTGGGATATCATTACACAGATCACAGAAAAGACTCACAAAATTTGCCTGGGATTGAGGCCTACATCGGGCTCTCGGCTCACCAGGGAGCCTGCTTCCTCTTCTCTCTCTGCCTGCTTGTGATCTTTTTCTCTCTGTCAAAATAAATAAATAAAATCTTAAAAAAAATAAATGTAGGGAGCCTAAACTTGTCAAAGATGGTACCTGAGAGTTTGTATGGGATGGAGAGGATGGCAGAGACTCCTGATGAACCTCCTCACATATGTTTCTATGAAAGTAATGTCCACTTTATCTTTAGACTGTTATAAACAATGCTCAGCATGTATTAAGTACTCAATATATTTTAATTGCTAATATTTTTGTTGTTGTTGCTATATAACATATAACAAAAGACTGCTTATCTATACTTTATAAATGATCTTTAATGTTCAATAATGTATGCCTAGGGCTTAGTGCAGCCTGACACATAGTTGGTGCTCAACATAAATTGAATGAATGAATGTTCTTCATTATATGAAAAATAATAGAAAAAATATTGAAAATTCACTGGAAACCAGTCCCCATTTCTGGAGAATCAATTCACAGACTTACAGTCATTATGTATTTTTTTCTTCTTTCCAGGGAATCTTTGAACCTTCTCAAAACTCACTCTGTAATTATTTTTGTATGAAAGCCAAGGGATAATTTCAAATACTATAATATTCCTATAAGGACTTGGTATAAGGACCAACAACTATTCATTAATGTTAAATATTAGGGTCTGTTTCACAGTAAAATAATGAAATTTTAATCATTTATGAGATATGAATATACAGTAGGGAATCAAGATGTACACTGATGGTTAAAATACTATATATATTTATTTCAACAAATTTTTTTAAATTTTATTTATTTATTTATTTGACAGAGAGAAACACAGATAGAGAGGGAACATAAGTAGGGGGAGTGAGAGATGGAGAAGCAGGTTTCCCGCTGAACAGGGAGCCCAATGTGGGGCTCAATCCTTGGTCTCCGGGATCATGACCTGAGCAGAAGGCAGACACTTAACCAACTAAGCCACCCAGGAGCCCCTATTTCAACAAAAGTTTTGATATGTGAGTAATTGTGTTAGGGGCTTGGAAAGTGCAAAGATACATAAGACATTGCTTTTATTATTGATTAGTGTATAAGAGAGAGAAAGATGTAACACTTTAAAAGTAAAGATTCTATTGGAATGAGGTATGGAAACATGTATACATACATGTAAATACATGTAAGTGTGTATAAAACAAATCTGTGTCAATGATTAAACAAACATTTATCTCTCTGTTCTAGAACCAGACCACATACAATTCAAAATCAAATGAGTGTCAGAGAAGTAAATGGACAATTGCAGTAGAGTCTGATAATCTATTAAGATATTGGATTCTATGGAAACACAAAGAAAGAAGTGTGCAGTAGCCAGTTTCTAGAGGGTTATCTCTAGACCTGAGGTTTCCAGGCTGGATAAGAGTTAGCTAGAATGAAGAACAGGGAGATTAAGGAAGTCAATAGAGATAAAACAAACATATTGTGTGAGACTGTGAATATTTGCAGTGTTAAACTTCATGCACATATGTAAACATGACCAGAATGACGGTGGGTATGGGCAGTGCCAGATAACAAAGAATCCTGTGTTCTAAGGAGTATGCATTTTTTAAAAGATTTTTTTTCATTTATTCATTTGACAGAGAGATCACAAGTAGGCAGAGAGGCAGGCAGAAAGAGAGGAGGAGGCAGGCTCCCTGCTGAGCATAGAGCCCTATGTGAGCCTCGATCCCAGGACCCTGAGATCATGACCTGAGTCGAAGGCAGAGGCTTTAACCCACTGAGCCACCCAGGTGCCCAGGAGTATACATTTTTAATCTAGGCAATGAGAAAGTCATTGCAGTTTTTTAAAAGAATAAATAATTAAAATCCACCACAAACATTCAAATAATACAGATACAAAAAGTGAGTACATCCAATTTCATAAGTATGTACATACAACTGGTGATAGTACATTTTAAAGATGTTTAAACAAGTTTTATTAAAATTAAAATATATTTTTTTAATTTTGTATATAAAACACTAAAGGACAGAAAAGGATTTAAATGAATAGTAAATATCCATCCCACTGTTTAAACCTCTATCTCCAATTCCAATTGGTATGGGCAAAATTATTAATACTTCTGAATTTTCTATTTTAACTACAACTAATATACTTATAAATCCCTACTAAAAAGAGTTAAGTATAATGATGTTATAAATGGAGAATATTATCAGATTACTTATCCTGCCCCCCGCAATTCAGCCAAGATAGCTTCACAGGATGAATTTTATTAACAATATAAGCAAAAGAAAATTACAGTGTTATTAAACTGCCCCCAAAAATATTGAGAAGAAAAGCTTCTACATTCTTTTTTTCCTCTTCTTTTAAGCAACACATGGTAATGCTTACAAACTCACAGGAGAGGTTGGTAAAGAAAATGACAGCTGCGTCTGACCTACAAATATTGAAGAAAAATCATTAACTAAAATCAAATTAAGTCAATTATGAATTAGTGATCAAACCCAGGGTTCATTTTAGGAATGCAAGGATGGTTCAGTATAAGAAAATAGTTAAGATAATTTGCTGTAAATAGTATGTAGGGAACTGTAATTATAGAAGTGTGGCTGGAGTCTAACACACCTTTAAGGGTGACAAATAGTAAGGTTGGCAAGATTGATTGGAAACCTATGAAAGAATAAAAGAATTTATACCCAGTGTCAAAAATATATGTGATTCTAACAAATAGGAAGAGTTAAATAATACTCTTTTATTTCATTTTCACATTAAGAGGGTACTAATACTGTATTTCATTTGATAAAGTACTCTCATATTTCACTTTTTACAAGTGTCAAAATATTATTAGTGGCATATATATGAATAAAAATATGTATGTATAATGTATACTAGAAGTGTAGAAAATAAAATATATACTGTATCTAGGATGCATTTTTACACAATAAATTACATCATTAATCATTTTATATTGGATTAATATACTTCATATTAAATATGAATATGAAATATAGTTAAATTATAAAATTAACATGTAATAATAATAAAGAGTGTTTATGTTTCCTTTTCTCCAGGAAAAAATATACACATATATATAATATGTTATTAAATTTTTAATAACAAATATTATGTTATATAATATTATATACACATGTATATGTATATTATATGTGTATATGTGATATATACATATAATATACATATTATATACATATATATTATACATGTATTGTATACATATTATATACAATAATACATATATATTACATACATATATACATATAATAACATACATATGTATATATTACATATACACATGTATATGTAAAAATAATGTATATTATATACATGTGTATATAATATTATATAACATAATATGTTATGTTATAATATATTATAATAACATTATATATAACATAATATATAACATAATATGTATATAATACACGTATTATATACATATATATAACAAAACCTGACAATAATACTCTGAGTTAGTTGCATTATCTTCATATTAAAGAGATAGAAACAAAGGCCTAAAAGGATCTGTCCGATTTAATCTATGACATCCCACTATCTCCACAGAGTACCCTGTGGAAAGATAATGTCTAAGAACTTTCTAGTGAGCAAGAATCTTTGAGCAAGGGTGAGAGATTACAAAAGGAATCTATTCATTGTGAAATGAATTCCTTATACAAATGAGTTTTATTGCAAACTGAAACCCATATACATATAATCTATCCATTTAAAAAAATCAATTCCATCTATAGAACAAATAGTAGTTCAGCATAAACCATGGAAAAAATAACAACAAATAGTGAAATAACTTTAGACTTCTATACTCCAAGTACGTCATTTGTTTTGCATTTGCTTTTATCTTTGAATTTGTTATAGCATAAAAAAATTCAGAATGTGAAGTTCTCTGTTTTTTTCCAATATTTTTTAAAATATATAAATATTTAAAGTATAATACTAAAATATAATATATAATATAAAATATAAATATAATATTTAAAATATTATATTTATTTATTTGAGTGTGTGAGAGAGAGAGATCATGAGCAGGAGGGAAGTGTAAGTGTAAAGGGAGAAGCAGACTCCCTGCTGAGCAAGGAGCCAAATGAGGGACTTCATCCCAGGACCATGATCATAGCCTGAGCCAAGGCAGATGCTTAACCAACTGAGTCACCCAGGTGCCCTCTTCTTAATGTTTGAAAATGTCTACAGGTGCATTCTGAGCTTAACCTACCATATGAGCTGGACAAGAATTCAGGAATATGAGTTGGACAATATAGTTGAAGTAGGTTCTAGTCTAAACCATTCAGTATTAATTACACTGTAGTGGTAGTTTCAGACAATGGTGACTATGAAAGCTGGGATAACAACTACCTCATTAGGGAGGCTTGGAATTAAATAACTGAATAAACCTCCTAGTTCTGATAGTCTGTGTCTCTACATAACTGGTCGAATTTTAGTTTCAATGGAGAAACTGAGACAGTCTATCAGACCCAAAAATATTGACTATCACTGGAACCCTAAGATCAGAAGCACTGTTAATTTAAATGTGACAATGAAAAAACAACACTCATAAATATGAATCATAACTACACACAGAATCAAAGTAGAACTACTTAATTAGCTTTTGGATTTAAGAATAAACTGAAAAGTAATTCATAGATTTTAAAACTGTGTTTGAGCTGAGAATGGCATATTATTTTAGTTTTTTAAAAGATTTTATTTATTTTTTTGAGAGAGAGGGCAGAAGCAGGGGGAGGGGAAGGGGCTGAGGGAAAGGGACAAGCAGACCCTTCACCAAGCAGGCACCCCGGCATCTTATTTTAAACTAATAACATACATTTTGTACATGTTTTGTTTGTGTACACATGTGCATGTATGTGTGTGCATATCTTTTTGGAGAAGTATGTTGTAGAAGAGAAGTGACAAGATCCCTCTCCACATTCTATGTGTTGAATCCGAAGAGTCATTCTATACTCACCATCTGATGATATTTGACAGTACAATATTCTTTTGCAAAGCCACATGTAATGCAAGCAGGCTGTAGCACTACCTTGCTGGAGGCTAATCACTTTATAATGAGTTCAGTGAAAAGTACCTGTGTAATAAGTTGTAGTTGACAGCAGCCCAAGGGGACTTCTTAGTGCTAAAAATTAGCAGCTGAGAGATGCTGGATTGCATCTTTTTGAAGATAGAAAACAGATTCCTTTCTAAAATACAAGCAGTTTAAATTTGACATAAATCAAACAGATGGTAAAAGAAATATCTTGTTGCTATGGGCTTTATCCTGTTTTTGTTCTCACTGTTTTATGAAGTGAAAGAAGAAAAAAAAGTCAGACTTCCAGTGTTCTAGTCTGAAGAAACAATATCTTAACAGCACAGAGAAAATTTTTTTTCACTGCAATATTGTATATTTGACAGTTCGTGGAAAAATTTACACCAAGCTATATTTAAACTAAATAGTGAATATACACTGAATACTCAGCTTACTTTTAAGTGACTCATTTTATTATAGGTTTTTGGATATTAAATAATCAACCTGGACTAGAGAAATTATAATGAAATACAATCACTACTATTTATAAGACTGTTGCAGAGCTGGAGTGGTATAAAGACTACTGTGCATGAAAGGTAATACAACACTGGTTAGATTGTACTGATACTACTGACAAGCATCAAAATTCATGCTAATTTTGCCTGTAAGACAGATGCAGCATAAGACATAAAGAAAGAAGGTTATGGCACTGCTTTGTAGGAAGAAATCTATAAAATAAGATTTTGGCTTTCCAAGTTGGCACTAGAAATGACAGTGAACAAAACAGAAGAGAGGCACATTTGCTACAGTGCCATGAAAAACATTTCTGACCTTCAGTATATTTCCTTCAATCAAAGGGCACCTACTGTATCAAGGTTTTATGGATGTAAAAATAATCAATAGTATGAAAATTGTTACTAACATCTACAGTGTAAACTACTTGTGCATCTTCAGCAAATACCTGTGATATATTGAATTAAGTATCATACAAAGTCTCACAAATGTAGTAGGTAGTTAATATTAATTTTACAATAGGATTTGACAGCACCCCTATAGTTGCTCAGAGGCAACCCGGGGAGAACGCTCTGAGGTGGTGCAAGCAGGTTAGTTTCACCAAATCTTTGTGGTTTCAATAGAAATTTGAAGATAGGGTAGAAGTTAGATAAGAAGAGAACAGAGAAGAGCATTTCTGTAAAGCAGAGGACTACAGGAAGATTTTGACTAGACTGTGAGAGATCTTAAATGTGAAACTGAGGGATTACAAGTTTATTTGTTAAGCAATTCAGGGCCAATGAAGAATTTAAAGAGAGGGTAATGTGTACAAACTAGTGTTTTATGAAGACTTGCTGGCCAGCAAATGGGGAAAGACTGGAGGCAAAGAAACTGGTTAAAAATTATGACAACTATCTAGGGAAGCAGTGGTGAGGGCCCGAACAGGGGCTGTGACAAGGAGAATAAAGGAGGACTTGGTAACTGATGGAATGTGAAGGACAGATGGTGTGAATCAACATTTGTGATAAGCAAAGTCAAGAATTTCATAACCAGATCATCTTTGAACCTCTTCAGAAAGAAAAGAACCAAGAATGATTTGAAGAGTTAAGCCTGAGGACAGAAAGAAAGGATAATTTCATTAAAAAAATGCTTATGTCCAGAAGGGAAATTTGTTTTGAAGAGATAATTAAACTCCTTATATTTTCAATTATTCTTGAGTGTCATTATGTGAAAGTTTCATGGAATATCTTTGGTACTGTGTCATACTTTTATACTATTCAATGTAGTTCAGCCTATGGTTTATTCTTTTATGTTCTTAAAGTACATATGACATATTTTTAAAAGATTTTATTAATTTATTTGACAGAGAGAAATACAGCTAAAGAGGGAAGAAAAGCAGAGAGAGTGAGAGAGGGAGAAGCTATCTTCCCACCGAGCAGGGAGCTTGATGTGGGGCTTGAACCCAGGACTCCGGGATCATGACCTGAGCCGAACACAGGCACTTAATGACTGAGCCACCCAGGCGCCCCAACATATTTGACCAAGTTTATTTGTCATGTGGAAACTTAATCATATAGACGCAGCCTCAGTTGGTAAGTCTAATCTTGGTAACAACCTATTCAAAATTAGGAATACTATATACATTTAGAAGACAATGGGTGATAAAAATGCTCTATTGTTGAAGTTTATCATTTCATCAAAATGTGTTTGATTATCATCAAAATATGTTATATTGTCAAAGCTTAATGTCTGTCACTTAGCAAACCTAATCTTCACATTTCCTATTATAAAATGGAAACAAACCAAACCATAATGATTACAAACGGGCATTAGTAACGTACAATATTTTAGTGTGTTGAAATCTTTTTTTGAAATATCAAGCTGAAGTTGTTACAAAAATCAACTGTTTCAAAAATGTAATGAAAAAATTTATATATGAGAAATCATTTACATGTGTTAACATATTTTTATCGACACAAATACAAATTCAACTCAACACACCTGGCGTATATACTCATCTCCTGAGATTCATGTTTCAATTTGCTTCAACCTCTTCTTATTAGGTAACAGCAGGCTATGAGCAAACCCCTAGAATTGCAGTAAGTATAGTAAGTGTTTTTATGTCAAAAGTTTGAGCAGATCTGTTTCCATTTAAAACGGAATCAAAACATTATGGCTTATTTTAGTTTCTCTTAGATAGAATGCTGGGCAATATGTTTCTAAATCCATTTTATTACCTTGTTACTTCTCTTTACTTCTATCCATGAATTGAAAACATAATCTAAAGTACCCTTATAGGAATTTCAGTTTCCAAAAACTGATACATCTTTATAACAAAATACCCAGGCACTGTTTCTCCCTAAAACTGGCTTTTCAATAAAAGTCTTATTTTATTTTAATGATGAAGAAGCAACCACAGCATATCTCCAATAAAACTGTACTTTCTATTTCTTGATGGAGGTTGGTATACCCATGTTCTCTTCTATCTTCTTATCTAAACTTGTTCTCATTAAAGAATCAGATCAAGTCAGGTATAATAAGGTAACAAAATTCAAAGAATATGAAAAATATACATTTATTAAAATTGTTAAAATTTAATAATGGCAACTATTATGATTATCTATGGTTCAGGCACTGTGATAAAAACTTTTTTTAAAAGAAAGATGCATTTATTGGGACACCTGGGTGGCTCAGTCAGTTAAGTGTTTGCCTTCAGCTCAGGTCATGATCTTAAGGTTCTGGGATGGAGCCCCATGCCATGCTCCCTGCTCAGTGGGTAGTCAGTTTCTCCCTCTTCCTCTGCTCCCCCAACTCTCTCTCTCTCTCTCAGATAAATAAAACCTTTTAAAAATCCTTTAAGATTCATGCAATAGGTGCCCTCAGTACCCATCACCAGGCTTGGAACACTGAAAAAAAATAAAGTAACAATAAAAAAAATACTTTAAAAAGATTTATTTATTTGAAAGAGTGGAGGAGGGGCAGAGAATCATTCTAAGCAAAGGCATTCTAAGCACAAGGCCCAATGACCATAAGATCATGATCTGAGCTGATATTGAGTCAGATGCTTAGCCGACTGAGTGACATAGACCTCCCTGTGATAAACATTTTTTATATATAATCTCTCCTTTTTTAAAGTTTTGTTTTAATTGAGGGAAGAACAAAAGGAGAGGTAGAGAGAGAATCTTAAGCAGGCTCTGAGCCCAGAGAAGAGCTGGATGTGAGACTTGATCCCACAACTCCAAGATCATGACCCGAGCCAAAAGTTTGGATGCTTAATTGACTGAGACACCCAGGTGTCCCTATACATGATCTCTTTTAACACAATAATCCTACTAACTATATACAGGAAATCCTTACTAGCCAGGAATTCAAGTTGTTTTGAGAAGCAAACATAATCAAAATGCCAAAATATTCACTAATAAACTAACTACATAAAAATAATGCCTACTTAATTATCTCTCCATGGTAAATACTAATATCCTTATCTTTCCATTATAGCTTAAGCATAATCCAATATTTTACTGAAGATGTATTCAATTTTATCACAATGTAAAATTTAAATTTTATAAGAGATGCAAAATTTCATGAAATTTTGGGAATTTTATATGGGAAATTATTTGTGAAACCATTGACGTGGGGAATCTTGCAGAGATGGACCAGTTAACAGTTGAATAAAGGAACATTGACTAGAACAATAAAGATAGAGTCCTTTAGAAAACTGATGAAGCCCTTGAATAATTTTTCAGAAATGACCCTATTAATGAGTATACTAAAATAGTTTTTAAAAGTTCAGGGTATAACTTATTGTTATACACTTTTCCAGAAAAAAATACATATACATAGAAGAAAAGTCAAAATCAACATCAAATCAATCTTTGTTCTGAGAAGTAATGCATAGTTCTAATTATAAATACAACTTTGTTAGATGTAAGGTAAATGCTTTATATAATTTTGATAATATTTTTCAAACTTTAGTCCCAATCAAACCTTTTGTTCACAATTTGCATGCATTTTTGGTCCTCTTTTAAAGTGCATTCACTTGAGTGAACTTTTATAGTGCTAATTACTCTTGGATAATAAGGACTTCATGCACTGTTATCCTTATGTTTATATGAGGAAATTGAATTTCAGGAAAATATAATAGCTTGCTATAGCAGTCAGAGTCCAGTAAAGGGACAAAAAAACACCCTAGTTATTTGAGGAGAATCAATTTAATGCAAGGAATATAAGGAATAAGAATAAGTATAAAGACTATTAACTTGATAATAGTTAACTGAAAAAGTAAAGAGAACACTAAATCATCATGGACTTAGCAACTGTAGAAAACAGCTACTACACCTTGAGATGAACAACAACAAAAAAAGGTTGGGATAATTAAGACTAAAAACCTAGAGAAAGGGCTCCATGGTGCCAATTCTCAGACCCCTGAAAAGCAGGCACTGGTGACTTGGGGAATAGGAAACAGGTGGGACAAAGCTGATTCTGTAACTATTGGGAAAATGACATACTGGATTTAATTGTGACTATGGAAAAGACCTGTGACTTCCAGAGTGTAGAATAGGAAATCAACATGAAACCAAAAATATTAAGCAGGAAGAAGCATGCCACTTCTTGTTCCTCCAGCCTTGTAGTTTCCCAATCATGCCCCATCTTGGCAAAACTCAACTCAACAGCTAGAAAAGCAGAAATGTGATTTGCAGAGTCCTGGCATGAAGGGTGGTTGGAAGCTGAGAAATAAAAGCTTAGTAACTGGCCCAGCCCTCCTTTTTAGTTACTTAGTGTTTAGGCATTTATAAACATCCTTGTACACATATTTGAACTTCTATACACTAAACAAAAACAAAAACGAACTACTTTCTAGCACTAATATGCAACTATCCTTCATAAAATCAAATATGTTTTCATATTCCCCCAGTTGAGGACATAAGAAATAATAACAGATGTTGCATCCAACTTTGGAAGACGGTCACACTATCCATCTCTCACACACTTCTTTAAAAGAACACAGTTGATGATGGTAGAATCTGGATTTGAAACCCAAACTGTTTCAAAATCTGAAGCTCTTTCTAGTGCACCAAAGTATCTTTCAGTGTAAACTATGTCAGATCAGTATAGACACTGTTTCAATGTAATAGGAGATGGTTACACCTGAACAACATGAAAACTTATGACTAATTTAAAAACAATAATCTAGAGAAAATAAGCAGAGTAATCCAATTGTGATAAAGTCATATTAGATATGGTAACAATTAAATTTAGAGTAGACATCATAGAAAAGTCACCCTACATTATCTAGTGTTGGAATAATTCCCACTTCTATAAATCTTTATCACATTACCCAAATATTTAATCTAGTTATTACTTCTGACAGTTCATTTTGATCTTGTCTACTAAGCAATCCATAGTATTGAAGAACAAGTGAGTAAGAGTGCGAGTGAACAAGAGAAAGACATTTTTTTGAACATTTACATACATGAAAGACAGATTAGTGTACAGTTTCTGTTATTCAGCACCATGACAATATATTTGTTGTTGTAATACTTCTGAAGAAATTTTGAAATTTTATGTTTCCTATATGATAATAAAAAACATTATGGCCTACTGCTACTGATGAAATTTTTTACTGACAGCCAGCTGTGTGCAAATAAGATATTTTAACTCATACTGTTCAGCCTATTTTTTTCTTTTTCACTTGTAAGCAGACAGGGGACATAAAAATCACAACTTAACCACTCTGATGAGAAACTGTTGTTGATATATTTTTCTGGACATGAAAAAAGTATATGAATTTCTTTGGTGATAATAAAATATAATAAGAGGATCATATATGTTGAAAGGTTAGACTTCTGTTTTTATAAGGTGAAATACTATAATTATTTTGCTGAAAGTAAAATTGAAAATATAAGACAAATGTTTGAAGAAAGTGAAGGAAGGAACATATGGTAAGGAGAGCACAAAGCAGACGGCACCTGGGTGCCTCAGTTGGTTAAGTGGCCGACTCGTGATTTCAACCCAGGTCATGACATCAGGGTTGTAGGATCAAGCCCCTCCTCTGGCTCCATGCTCAGCATGGAGTCTGCTTGTTCCTCTGCTTTTCTCCCCCACCAGCTCTTGCTCGCTCTCAAACAATTAAATGAATAAAATCTTTAAAAAAAAAAGATAACATGAAGCAAAGTTAAAGTCACTGCCTGTGTCTTGATGTTGGCTGTGTTTTGCTGTAATAACATTAATGAAGTCCTATGTCAGTGATATGAAGTGTAGAGCTTTTTGATTTTAAGCTTTCCTACTTGGGATTATTATCAACCTCACCTCACATTTTCGTTTAAGAATGATTCTCTGCAATTACATGTTTTACTGTTTTTAAGCATGTCTAATTCACTTGCAGGAACTTGTCTTACATTAGAATAGTTTTATCCACTTGTTTATGTCTTTATTATGACTGCATAATTTTTAATGTTTTATCTTATGTTATAATTAAGCAGTAGTTTATGCTATGTTATATTTTCTTTCCTATAGGTTTTGGAAGGCAGGGGGTAAGGGATTGGGTGAGTGTGGTGGGTATTAAGGTGGTGAGTATTAAGGAGGGCATGTATAAAATGGAGCACTGGGTGTGGTGCATAAACAATGAATCTTGGAACACTGAAAAAGTAAAATAAATTATTAAAAAATACTGGCCACATGGTAGGTGATTATTGCATATTTTGTGAATGCATAAAAGAATGAATTAATGGCAAAAGACTGAACAGACTAAACCTCTAAACCTTTCTGAGAACAAGATGGTTTAATTTATTCATGTATTCTGAGTTTACAACCATGTCTATTACATAGTTAATGCTCAGTAAATGAATGAATATGAGGAAGGAATTTAAGAGATACCAGCATGGTATATTAGAAACAAAACTGACTTAGAATTCAGCCAGTTCTGGGTTTAAAAAAATAGTTCTACTGTGTAATTTTAAATAAGTGTTTTTCTTACCGGAGCTTTAGCTTCTTTCTACTAATGACAAGAGTTTAGTCTTCATAGGATTATGATGAGGATTAAATGGTAATAAATGTAAAATATGTAGTAACATTCCATACATAGTGGAGTATTTCATGGAATTGGATAATGAAAATCCCATAAACAGCTAAGAGATAGGACTTCGATTTCATTATTGAGTAACTGAAGAAAAGATTGTGACTTTTAATATGACAGTTTCCCATACTGTTACCAAGCAAAAATAGAGTCAATGGGCATAACAGATGTTCTTGGAAGGATTTGGGCAGGAAAAGAAGATCGTGTATAGACTATATCATAATTCTTATATAATACAGAGACATTTTTATGATAATTCATTGGTTCCAAAATATCTTCTGTGGCACTGGTGAAGAATTATCGAAGTGTGGCAAATATGTTTGGCATGCAGTGCAGTTATACTTTATACTTATACTAAAGATCATGTGGAGGTACCAATAGTACAGGCAGCTTTTAAAACCTATGTTAAAATATACAAATAATATTATAGATAGTTCATCAAGAACAGATAAAAAATATTTTTTGCTACAAGTCCAGAAACCTAATGAAATAATTGGTTTTTCCAAGCCAGTTTTCATAATCATGTATATTTGCTCAATAGCAAGCATAGTGTGCATATTATGTATATTTTCATTTAACATTTTTCTCTGTTGGTAAAGGGTCACAATATTATTATATTTTTAAGATTTTATTTATTATTTATTTATTTATTTATTTATTCATTTATTTGACAGATTGAAAGAAAGCACAAGTAGGCAGAGTGGCAGGCAGAAGGAAAGGGAGAAGCAGGCTCCCTGCTTAGTAAGGAGCCTGATGGGGGCTCCATCCTAGGACCCTGGAATCGTGACCTGAGCCAAAGGCAGGTGCTTAATGACTGAGCCACCCAAGCATCCTGGGTCGTAATATTATTTTATTTTATTTATTTTTTTTAAAGATGGTTTATTTATTTATTTATTTGACAGAGAGAGAGAGAGAGAGAGAGAGAGATCACAAGTAGGCAGAGAGGCAGGCCGAGAGAGAGGAGGAAGCAGGCTCTCTGCTCAGCAGGAGCCTGATGTGGGCCTTGATCCCAGGACCCTGAGATCATGACCTGAGCCGAAGGCAAAGGCTTTAACCCACTGAGCCACCCAGGCGCCCTGTAATATTATTTTAATGATTATATAACATGTGTAAAATATCACTTACTTAACCATTCCATAATATTGAAGATCTTTGTTAATTAATTTTCATAAATATAAATTCTAATACACTGAACATCTTTGTGTATTTATTCATCATTTCCCTATTATAAATTTCCAAAAAGGGGATTATTGGATCAAAGCATTTTAACATTTTATGCCTCCTGTCAAATGTGTTTCCAGAAAGATTCCCAACTTACAAAATATGGCCAAACTTAAAAACCCTATATTCTTTTCTATCCATAAGAGTATCATGTCTCTAGTTAAGATATTTTGGGTTGTACCTTTGCTTATGGGTAGCAATGTACTCTATTTTGTGGCAAAAAAAAATGGCGTGAATTCTAGGATTCATCTTGTTTTTATGATCTGTTTTGCAGGTCTCAGAATAGTAACCTTTTCCCTCATTCCTTTACACAAGTGTTCAATTTGAAATGTACCTAATAGCTGATTTATGCTACCTTAGAAGTTGAGCTGGAAAGTAAATTTCTTACCTAAGAATATGAAGATGATACTATGAATTTTATAAATTGAGATGGACCTTACTGATTCAATTTTATTCTGTTTTTCTTTCTAATGAAAAGATAAATAACAATAATCAATAGCACATAAATAAAGATAAATATTTTTCCAGTAGAGAAATTAATAGGTTATTGGAGGATTCTACCTGCCACCTAAACCTCATCAGCAACTTAACTCTAATCAAAATGAACCACATAGGTTAAAAGACCATGGTTTATCACCTTCCACAAAAGAATGCAGGAAAGTTTAATGTGTCTATTATTTTAGATTATACATAGGTCAAGAGTTTGTTAGAGTCTGTGGACATTGAACATGAGTAGGCACCGTTTCCATCATCTTTGAGGCCCTGGGATAACAGTAGGGAATAAAACGTGGGAGGCCAGGATGAATGAGATTGGTAATGGATAACAGGAATAAGTGGTAAATATAGACTTTACTGTGAGATAGTAAGGGTAAATCCAGTCATCAGAAGTTCACACTGACACTGAATCGATGTATAGTGTGAGGTATAGATAGGTTTAAGTGATCTAAACCAAGATGACTGAATATAGAAACAAGGGAAGATGCAAGAATAAGGAATAGATAATAAGAACAAGAGTATGAGGACAGTGGGAGAAGGAAAGTAAATGGGAAGTAGGGTAATCCAGGGAGAGAAATGAAACAACAGAGACTTTGGACACAGAGACAAACTGAGGGACTTGGAGGGAGGGGGGTAGAGGGATGGGAGAGTCTGGTGGTGGGTACTGGGGACACCCAAAGCATGGAGCACTGGGTATGGGGAATGGGGTATAAATCTTGGAATACTGGAAAAAAAATAAGTAACAATAAAAAAAAAAAGAAAAGGAGTATGCAAGAACAAAGACCTGGAAGAATTTTGTTTAAAAAGAGAACATTATTTCAGCTCCTTTTTACTCCCATCTCATTTTTGTAATGGCCTTGATCTCAGGCCACTAAAATACTACATGATTTCTGACATAAGTTCTTATTTTATGTAATTATATGATTTAGTTTCATAATTTTTTATAAAAATTAAAAAAAAGATTTAGTTTCTTTCCATTGATAGGTAAATTTTAAATACAATAGTGTAAGGCTTTTTTTAAGGAATTTATTTTATTTTTTCAGTGTTCTAAGATTCATTGTTTATGCCCCACACCTGGTGTTCCATGCAATTTGTGCCCTCAATACCCACCACCAGCCTCAACCATCCCACCTCCTCCCCTTACCAAAAGCCTCAGTTTGTTTCTCAGAGTCCAAAGTCTCTCAAGCTTCATCTCCCTCTCTGATTTACCCCAGTTCACATTTCCTTTCCTTCTCCCACTGTCCTCCATGTTACTTCTTATGTTCCACAAGTAAGTGAAACCATATGATACTGGACTTTCTTTGCTCAGCTTATTTCATTCAGTAGGATCTCCTCCAGTCCGACCATGTTGCTACACAAGTTGAGTAATCATCCTTACTGATGGAGGCATAATATTCCATTGTATATATGAACCACAAATTCTTCACCCATTCATCTGTTGAAGGGAAACATGACTCTTCCACAGTTTGGCAATTGTGGATATTGTTGCTATGAACATTGAGGTACATTTGGCCCTTCTTTTCTCTACCTCTGTATCTTTGGGGTAAATACCCAGTAGTGCAATTGCAGGGTCATAGGGTAGCTTGATTATTAATTTTTTAAGAAATCTCTACACTGTTTTCCAAAGTGGCTGCACCAACTTACATTCCCTTCAACAGTGTAAGAGGGTTCCCCTTTCTCCACAGCCTCTCCAACACTTGTTGTTTCCTGCCCTTTTGATATTGGCCATTCTAACTAGTGTAAAGTGGTATCTCAATGTGGCTTTGATTTGAATTTCCCTAAGGCTAACGATGATGAACATTTTTTTTCATGTGCCTGCTAGCCCTTCGTATGTCTTCTATAGAGAAGTGTCTGTTCATGTCTTCTGCTCATTTTTTGATGTGATCATTATTTTCTTAGTTGTTGAGTTTGAGGAGTTCTTTATAAATCTTGGATATCACTCCTTTGTAGTGTCATTTGCAAATATCTTCTCCCATTCAGTGGATTGTCTCTTTGTTTTGTTGACTCTTTCCTTTGCTGTACAGAAGCTTTTTATTTCGCTGATGTCCCAAAAGTTTATTTTTGCTTTTGTTTCCTTTGCTTTTGGAGATGTGTCTTGAAAGAAGTTGCTGTGGCTGATGTCAAAGAGGTTACTACCTATGTTCTCTTCTAGAATATTGATAGATTCTTGCCTCACGTTGAAATCTTTCATCTATTTCGAGTTTATCTTTGTGTGTGGTGTAAGAGAATGATCGAGTTTCATTCTTCTATATGTAGCTGTCCAATTTTCCCAGCACCATTTTTTGAGGAGACTGTCTTTTTTCCATTGGATATTTCTTCCTACTTTGTTGAAGATTATTTGACCACAGAGTTGGGGGTCCATATCTGGACTCTCTACACTGTTCTTTTGGTCCTATGTCTGTTTTTTTGCCAGTACTGTGCTGTCTTGGTAATCACAGCTTTCTAATAAAGCTTGAAATTAGGTAGCACGATGCCCCCAGCTTTGTTTTTCTTTTTCAACATTTCCTTAGCAATTCAGGTCTTTTCTGGTTCCTTATAAATTTTAGGATTTCCAGCACTTTGAAAAATGGTGGTGAAATTTTTATTGTGATGGCATTGAAAGTATAGATTACTTTGGGCAATATAGACATTTTAAGAAAGTTTATTCATCTGATTCATTAGCATGGAATGCTTTTCCATCTTTTTGTGTCTTCTTCAATTTCTCTCATGAGCGTTTTGTAGTTCTTCAGGTACAGATCCTTTACTTCCTTGGTTAGGTTTATCCCAAGGTATCTTATGGTTTTTGGTGCTATAATAAATGGAATTGATTCTATTTTCATTGTTAGTGTTTTCTATTTTCATTGTTATGTATAAGAACACAACTGATTTCTGTGTATTGATTTTGTATCCTGCCACATTCCTGAATTGTGTGAGTTCTAGTAGTTCGGGGGTGGAGTCTTTTGGGTTTTCCATGTAAAGCATCATGTCCTCTGCAAAGAGGGAGAGGTTGACTTCTTTGCCAATTTGAATACCTTTTATTGCTTTTTACTGTCTGATCACTGTTGGTAAGACTTTTAACACTTCAGCAATAATGGTGAGAGTGGGCATCCTTGGCTTGTTCCTGATCTTCATGGGAAAGCTGTCAGGTTTTCCCCACTGAGAATAGTATTCTCTGTGGTTTTTTTTGTAGATAGATTTTATGAGATTGAGGAATATTCCCTCTATCCCTATACTTTGAAGAATTTAAATCAGAAATGGATACTGTATTTTGTCAAACAATTTTTCTGCATCAGTTGAAAGGACCATGTGGTTCTTCTCTCTTCTCTTATTGATTTGTATTATCACATTGATTGATTTTCAAATGGTAAACCACCCTTGCATCCCAGGGATAAATCCCACCTGGTCGTGGAGGATAATTTTTTTAATGTACCGTTGGATCCTATAAGCTAGGATCTTGTTGAGAATCTTGGCATCCATATCATCAGGGATATTGGTCTGAAATTCTCCTTTTGGATGGTGTCTTTGCCTATTTGGGGATCAGAGTAATGCTAGCTTCATAGAAAGAGTCTGGAAGTTTTCCTTCTATTTCTATTTTTTGAAACACCTTCAGGAGAATCATATTATCTCTTCTTTGAATGTTTGGTAGAATTCCCCAGGGGATCCATCAGGTCCTGGGCTCTTGTGTATTGGGAGTTTTTTTTTTTTTTAAGATTTTATTTATTTATTTATTTGACAGAGAGAGAGATCACAAGTGGCAGAGAGGCAGGCAGAGAGAGAGGAGGAAGCAGGCTCCCTGCTGAGCAGAGAGCCTGATGCGGGCCTCTATCCCAGGACCCTGAGATCATGACCCAAGCCCAATGTAGAGACTTTAACCCACTGAGCCACCCAGGCAGTTTTTGATCACTGCTTCAATCTCTTTATTAGATATTAGTCTATTTAGGTTATCAATTTTTTTCCTGTTTCATTCTTGGAAGTTTATAGGTTTCCAGGAATGCATCCATATCTTCTAGATTGTTTAACTTATCATATAACGGTTGATAGTAATTTCTGATGAATGTTTCTCTTTCTTTGGCGTTAGTCATAATCTTTCCCCTTTCATTCATAATTTATCAATTTAGGTCCTCTCCCTTCTCTTTTGCATTACTTTGGCCGATGATTTTTCTATCTTATTGATTCTTTCAAAATACCAGCTTCTAATTTCATTGACGTGTTCTACTGTATCTCTAGTTTCTAATTTGTTAATCTCTGCTCTAATCTTATTTCCCTTTTGTGCATGGGGTTGGCTTAATTTGTTGATTTTCCAGTTCTTGAAGGGATAAAGAGAGTTGGTATATTTGGGATTTTTTAGTTTTTTTGAGTGAGGCTTGGATGGCTGTGTATTTACCACCCAGGACCACCTTTGCTGTATCCCATAGGTTTTGGATTGATGTATCTTCATTCTCATTGGTTTTCATGAAATGTTTAAGCTCTTCTTTGATTGCCTGGTTGATCCAAACATTCTTTTTTTAAATTTTTTTAATTGTTACTTAAATTTTTTTTCCCAGTGTTCCAAGATTCATTCCCCATTCCCCACACCCAGTGCTCCACGCATTGGGTGCCCCCAGTACCCACCACCGGGCTCTCCCAAACTCTACCCCCCTCCCTCCAAGTACCTCAGTTTTTTTCTGTGTCCAAATTCTCTGTTGTTTCATTTCTCAACCTGGATCACCCTACTTCCCAGTTGCTATCCTACTCCAACTGTCCTCCAGGTTACCCCTCATGCACCGCAAGTAAGTGAAACCATGTGATACTTGACTTTCTCTTCTTGGCTTATTTCACTCAGCATAATATCTTCCAGTCCAGTCCATATTGCTACAAAAGTTGGATATCCATCCTTTCTGATGGACGCATAGTATTCCAGTGTATATATGTACCACTTCTTCTTTATCCATTAGTCTGTTGACGGGCACCTTGGCTCTTTCCAAAGTTTGGCAATTGTGGCCATTGCTGCGATGAACATTGGTATAAATATGGCCCTTCTTTTCACTACATCTGTATCTTTGGGGTAAATGCCCAGTAGTGCAATTGCAGGGTCATAGGGTAGCTCTATCTTTAATTTTTTAAGGAATCTCCACACTGTTTTCCAAAGCAGCTGCACCGGTCTGCATTCCCACCAACAGTGTAAGAGGGTTCCCCTTTCTCTGCAGCCTCTCAAACACTTGTTGTTTTCTGTCTTGTTAATTTTGGCCATTCTGACTGGTGTAAGGTGGTATATCAGTGTGGTTTTGATTTGAATTTCCCTGATAGCTAGTGGCGCTGAACATTTTTTCATGTGTCTGTTAGCTGTTTGTATATCTTCTACGGAGAAGTGCCTCTTCATATCTCTTGCCCATTTTTTGATGTGTTCATCTTCTTTTTAGATGCTAAGTTTGAGTAGTCTTTATACATCTTGGATACCAGCCCTTTGTCTGTAGTGTCATTTGTGAATATCTTCTCCCATTCTGTGGGTTGCCTCTTTTTTATTGACTGTTTCCTTTGCTTACAGAAGCTTTTTATTTTGATGACGACCCAGATTTCATTTTCGCTTTTGTCTCCTCTGCCTTTGGAGACGTGTCTTAAAAGAAGTTGCTGTGGCCGATGTCAAAGAGGTTACTGCCTATGTTCTCTTCCAGGATTTTGATGGATTCCTGCCTCACGTTGAGGTCTTTCATCCATTTCAAGTTTGCCTTTGTGTGTGGTGTAAGAGAATGGTCTAGTTTCATTCTTCTATATGTAGCTCTCCAATTTTCCCAGCAGCATTTATTGAAGAGACTGTCTTTTTTCCACTGGATATTTTTTCCTGCTTTGTCAAAGATGATTTGTGGGTCCGTATGTGGGCTCTCCACTCTGTTCCACTGGTCTATTTCTCTGTTTTTGTGCCAGTACCACACTGTCTTGGTAATCACAGCTTTGTAAAAGCCTGAAGTCAGGTAATGAAATGCCCCCAGCTTTGCTTTTCTTCTTCAGCAATTCCTTAGCAATTCGGGGTCCTTTTTGGTTCCATATAAATTTTAGGATTGTTTGTTCCAACGTTTTGAAGAATGTTGGTGGAATTTTGATCGGAATGGCATTGAAAGTGTAGATTGCTCTGGGCAGTATAGACATTTTGACAATGTTTATTCTTCCAATCCATGAGCATGGAATGCTCTTCCATCTTTTTGTGTCTTCTTCAATTTCTTTCATGAGTGTTCTGTAGTTCCTCGAGTACAGATCCTTGACTTCT
>PITA01014804.1:0-22474 GCA_004023965.1 Spilogale gracilis
CAACTATCCACCTGTTTATGGGAAGGGAGTGCTGAGGGAGCAGGAAACATAACTGCTGTCTTCCAAATCCCGTTACCTCAAAGATCTTCACACACCAGAAAGATCACCAAGCCTGGTCAATGGTCACTATTCCATTGACCGTTCATAGCAGGGAAAACATTCAGAACAGGCAGAAGATGCACATATTATCTTATTATCTATCAACCTCCACATTACTTTTGAAAATAAATCCTGAAAAATATTAAGTAAAAAACTTTATTATTTCACACGAGAGGTAGTTCAGCAATTGTCTTAAACCACAAACTCTGAGGCCAGGCTGCCTGAGTTCAATATCATTGGTTTTTACCTCTTACTAGTTGTGGGATCTTGTACAAGTTCCTTAATCTTCTGTGTGCCTCGGTTTCTTCATCTGTAACATAGGGAGAAATACAGTAGCTATCCATAAGCCGTTGTGGAGATTAAATCAGTTAATATATAAAAAGCACTGGGAACAGTAACTGGCACAAAGCAAGTACTATATAATTATTTAATGCCTAAAAAAGGCATCACAGATGATATACTGATGTACAAGAAAGCCAAGTATTGGGCCTGTATAAATATGTGCAGATAAAATGGTACCTATAACAAGGACTAAAAGTACTTTTTTTTTAAGTTCTAGTTTTTATTTTTATTTTATTTTTTCAGTGTTCCAAGATTGTTTATGCCCCACACCCAGTGCTCCATGCAATATGTGCCCTCAGTACCCACCACCAGGCTCGCCCTTCCCCCCACCCCCTTCCCTTCCAAGATCCTCAGTTTGTTTCTGAGTCCAAAGTCTCTCACGTTTCGTCTCCCTCCCTGATTTACCCCATTTCCCATTTCCTTTCCTTCTCCTACTGTCCTCTATATTGCTCCTTATGCTGCACAAGTATGTAAAACCATATGATACCTGACTTTCTGTGCTTGGCTCATTTCACTCAACATAATCTCCTCCAATCCAGTCCATGTTGCTGCAAAAGTTGGGTATTCATCCTTTCTGATGGAGGCATAATATTCCATTATATATATGGACCATATCTTCTTTATCCATTCATCTGTTGAAGGGCACCTTGGCTCTTTCCACAGTTTGGCGATTGTGGCCATTGCTGTGATGAACATTGGGGTACATATGGCCCTTCTTTTCACTACATGTGTATCTTTGGGGTAAATGCCCAGTAGTGCAATCGCAGGGTCATATGTTAGCTCTATTTTTAATTTTTTAAGGAATCTCCACACTGTTTTCCAAAGCGGCTGTACCAACTTGCATTCCCACCAACAGTGTAAGAGGGTTCCCCTTTCTCCACAGCCTCTCCAACACTTGTTGTTTCCTGTCTTGTTAATTTTGGCCATTCTGACTGGTGTAGGGTGGTATCTCAGTGTGGTTTTGATTTGAATTTCCCTGATAGCTAGTGATGATAAACATTTCTTCATGTGTCTGTTTGCCATTTGTATGTCTTCTATGGAGAAGTGGGGAAATTGGACAGCTAGGTATAGAAGAATGAAACTAGACCATTCTCTTACACCACACACAAAGGCAAACTCGAAATGGATGAAAGGCCTCAACATGAGGTAGGAATCCATCAAAATCCTGAAGAGAACATAGGCAGTAACCTCTTTGACATCAGGCACAGCAACTTCTTTCAAGACATGTCTCCAAAGGCAAAGAAAAGCGAAAATGAACTTTTGGGACTTCATCAAAATAAAAAGCTATTGTACAGCAAAGGAAACAGTCAACAAAACAAAGGGGCAACCCACGGAATGGGAGAGGATATTTGCAAATGACACTACAGACAAAGGGCTGATACCCAAGATCTATAAAGAACTCCTCAAACTCAACACCCAAAAAAGATGATGATCACATCAAAAAATGGGCAGGAGACATGAAGAGGCACTTCTCCATAGAAGTACTAATTTGTAATCCTTATATGAAATGGTTAATGTCTGACTTTCCAAAGTCTTTCTCCTCCCCAGCCCCAACTCCGCCATCCTTCAAGCTTGTAAGTAAAATGTCACCTTGCCTGCTAGATCAACTCCTCTCTTACAAAGAAACTAAACCAGGGTGAGGGGCTGAATTATTCCACATGATAAAGAGTTATGAAAGAGGGTAAAGAAAGAAAAAGCAAAGTTTGGGATGAGTATTGTGGGGGCGGAGAAGGAAAGGAGCCTCTGTGAGTGAGTGGAGAGGCTAAGGAATTTCCCAAGAGCTGCTCTCGGTTACAAACCAATTGTCTCCTAATGTCCTTCAAGACATACAAGTGAAAATAAAGATTATTTTACTCCTGATCACTGGACTGTATTTCTTTGACAGTGGTTCAGCAGTGAAACTTGGACATATGGACCACTCCCACCCTGCTTTTATGTAAGTTATGTCCATGCATATAGATAAAGAAGTTAAATATATATACCTGCTAGAAGTGGAAAATAATTTAACATATGCAAAAAACTACACGTTTACCTATACATATGCATATAACCTGTATGTAAAAATAACTTTAGACTCAGATGCTTGAGTCCAACAAACTCAAAAAGCCTTTGGCTAAACGAACAAAATATGTAGACAGCACATTTAAAGAGCTTGGGAAAATTTTTCAATAGTTATTTTAATTGAGCCTGCCTTCCTTCCTTCCTCTCTCCCTCCCTCCCTCACCTTCTTTTGAAGCCACACAAACTTAGGTTCAAATCCCAGCTCTTCCACATAATGAATGACTTTGAATAAGGCTCTTCATCTTCGACCCTAGATTTCTTACAGTGAACTGGAGCTGAATAACTCCACCTCAAGGAGCCATAGTGATTGAGATGCCGGACACACAGTGGTGAGCATAATGATAATTCACAGTAAGAATACCAATGCTAACAACCTTGCTCAGTTAACTACACGATCTCAAATGAGAGTGAAAAACATACCCCATAATCTGGTTAGGCTGCATTTTTTCCCCCTTTTCTAAATACAGTTTTCTCCTTCAAGAATGGAGCCTCAACTTTCCCCCCTAATACTTTGAGAACTACTGACAGTTATTATGGCAGCAAAACTGGGCCCCTGTTTGCTGAAAAACATGTTAATTGCCTCAGTGTCACCACAGATCCATTCAGTTCCTGCTCTATTAAAACAAACAAACAAACAAAAACCCCCTGCTCTTAGGAGCCAAACAGATGGAGTGATAAAAGGCATTCTTTGGCAGTAACAGTTGAGGCTCTCTCTGCCTGGGGAAACCTCCTCTCCACAAGTAACTACCCACCGATCCAGACTGTTTACCCTGCTATTAAGGGAGTACCTTGTCAGTGAGCACCTGTGTAAGGGCAGCTACCAAACGATGGCGTGGCCACGAGGACAGCGATTTTCCAAAGGATCCTTGATTCAGCAATTTGCTAAAAGATCCTGATTCAGAATCCTTGATTCTGACTTGTCTTTAGATAAAGTAGTAGTGTGAGGACTAAAAAAATCTTATTCACAATAGGAAGGGAAAATTCCCAGGAAGATAAAATTAGCCTTATAACCAGGTTTGGAGAAATACTTAGGGGATTTTATTTTGTGGTGGTTGTTCTCTAAGTGGAAACACATAAGAATAACACCTATGTGAAGTATACTTGAAAAGTTCGGTATTAAATCTCAAAATTTTTACCAAACCAGGATCAACCAGTTCTTTAGAGATGACAGACATTCAATAACGAATTATTCAGCACCTGCTGGATGGTGGGCCCTAGGCTAGGTCCTGGTGAAAGAAGAGTAAAAAGACAACACGGCTCTGGCCCACATGACACCCAATATCCTCATGAACAGTTAAGACAGCCAACTAGTATGCAAACAAATAAGACAAAAGAAAATGTAGATCAACGTTCTGAGACGGCCAGAAAGTGGAGTGTATAGGTATTACAATGGAAAATAACAGGATTTCTACCTACACAAGTGAGCAAGGAGGGCTTCTGCAAGAGGGGGACCTGTAGGCTGGGATCTGAAAAATAATCAGTTTTATGTAGAGGTGGGAGGTGGGGGAAGAGGCAGCATTCCAGGCAGAAAGGCGGAAAATGTGAAGATCTTGAGGCAGGAATGAAACTTAAGAAAAAGCCAATGTGACCAGCTCCTCAGCTGGACGTTGGGGAGAGGCAGTGGCTGGGTCATATGGAGCATAAAGTTTGGGTCCTATTTTAAAAGCAAGAGGAAGCTTTCAAGGGGTAACAGGAGAGAAGAGAGAACTAAAGAAGTATGGAAGAGAACTAAAAGGCAAGCAGGAAAGCAGCTAAGAGACCATGTCAATAATCCAGGCAAGAAATAGCGGCAGTTTAGCCTGGGGCAGTGGCCCTGGAAATGGAGAGACAAAAAACACTGCATATTTTAGAAGTAGAACTGGTAGAACATTCTGATATATTAGAAACAGCGGGAATCCAGGACAGGACGGTGGCAGCATTTTCAGTGAGGACTGGTGGAAGAATAGAGTCTGAAGGAGGACTAGGAAATTCAGTTTTGGAAATGTTAACTTTGAGATGCCGGTGTGACACTTCACTACCCATTTATGGTTCTCTCTGCAGGCAAATTAAACCTTTAAAAGGTGAAAGACAACACTAACCCTTTTATTTCTTCAGGTTGTCATTAGCCAGTGCTCATATTTATTAGGATATTGGTGAAAATTGAAAAAGGTCTTTAAACTGAGTTCATATTTCTACTAAATTGGGAATTTTCCTAATAATCTGGCTGCCTGACAGTGAACTTGGGGTGACGTACTGAGGACTTGTTTCTTGGGCATCTTGAAGAATATAAGCTTGGGAAGTTCTTTCTTTAACCAACAGGAAGGAAGGAAAGAAAAGGCCAGTGCTTTAATTTTTTTTTAAAAAATGATTAATACTCCTATCTCGATAGTGACAAAATACCAGTGGGATTGGGTGGATGGATTCTGAAGGAAGCAAATCCACTGATGAGCTACTTGAAAGCCTAACTGCTACTTTGAAAATTCTTCCAGTGCACAAATCACTCTCCCGACTTTTCTTTGGTGGTGATAGCAGTTCTCTCTGCAGCTATGTCAGAGTGTTTATTTGGGACAGTTTCCAAAAGTGTCTTGCAACAGAATCTTGCTATAAAGTTAAATTGTGTGAAACTAACAATGATTTTTCTATCTGCAAGGGAGGCTAGAAATACCCCAGACAAAACAAAAGTGAAATGAGCACAATCTGTTTCCCATCTTTAAAATAATTCTATTTCTAGGAGGAATGTAAAACTTTGGAGTTTTGTTTGTTTTGCTTTGTTTTATTTTTTTTTAAAAAAAAAGGACCTTTACCACAGATCTAGGCTATGAGCGGCTGCATATACACAACTGCACAATTGATCATATTTTGGCCATTTTTATAACCCACTGGTAAGGACTACATCAATTCAGGCTATATAATGACAGCTGAGTTCTGGTTATTCTGTACATAGTAACAGTCAATATAATTTTCTCAACTTCTTACCTTAGAGTTGGTTTTGATTTCAAGAATCATGCTTTAAATATCTGTATGTCTACCCACAAAACCCACCATGCCCACAACAACCACTGCGCTTAAATATTTCACTCCTGCAAAAAGCAATGTGTTTTATTCCAGGTATCAAAAAGGGCATAAAAGGCCTCCGCCCCCTGCACTGAGCTCCCTAGCCTGCTCTCCTACTGTCCTCCTGGTCACACTTTGCATACCAGAATATACGTACAGTGACCTCCACTGTGCTGGTGCTTGTGCTCACTTGCTGGCACTCCCTCTCCCTGCCCTCTCATCTGCTCCTGCTAAGGACTCAAGCTACCCTGTCATAAGCTGCTCCACGCAGGGGACCCCATGGCAGAAAGGGAGGGACAAACTGAGGATTCAGACCAACAACCCCATGAGGAACTGATTCCTGCCAACAACCCCGTTGTGAGCCGGAAGCTGACCCTCCCTAATCCAGCCTTGAAAGACTGCAACTCATCAGTGACCCTGGGCTAGAGGTCCCAGTGAGGACGCATCCAGACTTCTCACACATGCAAACTGTGACAATGATAAATATGCAGTTTTGAGCCACTATTTTGGGGTAATTTGTTATGTAGCAATAGATAACTAGCCCACTCGCCTTGCAGAGGAGGGGTAACTTGAGGTAACATAAAAAGTACTGAGCAAAGTGCCTAAAACCACAGCAGGCGCCACACAGCATGAGCTCTGCCCTCCTTCGCTGCTGCTCCACTGCCCTGCTCTGCCAGCTCCTGGCCACCATCACCTCATGTGGATCCCCAAAACGGCTTTGCAACCAGTTTCCTTCCTTCCCTGTGTCCGGCTGGTGATCCGCCTTAAAGAGCAAAGAGAAAAACTTCAACAGCTCCTTATTTCTCAAAGGATAAAAACCAAACTGATATTCCAGGCCCTCAGGCTGTCCCCATCCAGTTACTTCCAAGCTAGCTCCCCATTTCACACTCACATCTCATCACCCTTCTATTATTTGCACTATCTCAAATACACTTGGTCCATTCCAACCAGCATCCTCACTAATGGAAGTACACCTGTTCAGTACATAGTCCCTCCTTTCTCCTGAATTCCACAGGCCACCCTCCCTCCCCCATCACTTCAAGGACCAATCAGGACCAACCTCCTCTACTAAGCTTTTCCAAACTCTACCACCTCAGGATAATCTTCTTCCTCATCTAATTTAATATGTAGTCCTTTGGTATTTAAAATCAGGCATGGGGCACCTGGGCGGCTCAGTTGGTTAAGCATCTGCCTTCAGCTCAGGTCATGACCCCAGGGTCCTGGGATCGTGCCCCACATTGGGCTCCCCAGTCAGCGGGGAACCTACTTCTCCCTCTGCCTCCCTCTGCTTATGCATGTGTTCTCTGTCAAATAAAGAAATAATTTTAAAAAATAATAAGATAACATCAAAGAGATATAAAGTCTGAGGCAGAAGCAACTTCAGAAATTATTCATTTTATGGGTAAAGAAACTGAGGCATTAAGAGGAGAGGGACACCCTAATAATAAGAGCATAAGGACCAGAATTCAAGCATTACAACTCTCACATTAGTCTAGAAACATTTACCAAGTGCCCACTGTGTATAGAACACTATAAAATTTCAAGTTTCTACCAATATGCCATTCATATATTAAATCAACAAAAAAATACTGAGTGCTATTTACCAGATATTCTGCTTAGAATAAAGACTTTGCCCACAAGGAATTCAGGGTATTAAGAACACAAAAAGGTAAAGCAACAATTACAATACAGCTCAAAAGGGTCTCTGACAGCAGGTTCTAGGAAGACATAAGAAAATCACCTACATACTATCTTTGGTCCTGCCCTCCTTTACTCACCCATTCAGTTTTATAGATAGAGAGACAGACTTCTCACTTTTCTAAGGAAAGCAAGCTAAAAAAAAAAAAAAAAAAAGTTCTCTCAAAGCAACTCATGAACAGCAAATACATAGAGTACCCATGCTGCTATGAAAAATAACATTTTTCTAATGTGATAGATCTACAAAATTAGAAATATTTTTTAAAAAACCCTCAAATATACATAATCTCATTACCCTTTTTTTAGAATCTGTTTAAGAGTCAGAAAGATCCAGAGTGTCACTCAGTTTGTTATTTATTTGTTGAGTGATCTTGGGTAAGTGGCTTCAACTCACTGAATTTTAATTTTCTCATCTGCAAAATGGGAATAATGCTCACCTTGCATGGTATCTTGGGAATTAAAAATCCTGTCTTTCAAGTAATCAGTACTTGAATATATTTGCATACATAACAAAAATTGTGTCTGATAATTAAAACACATTCAAATTTAATTAAGTGGGCACAGCATTATTGTCAAAATTTATCATAAAATCCCTGTGGTTACTAACTCCCCAGAATAAAAGTGTACTCCTTTGAAAATTTTTCTAGTATTATAATCATTGCACAGTCTTTTTATTATTTTCAGGCAGCAACGTTCTGAGAATCCATTGTGTACTAGCTGCTATATGAAGAGAAAAATAAAACCCTACATTTAAGAGGTTTAGGATACAAAGGAGAACAAAAGAGCGAATAGCTCTTTGTGCAAAGCAAGCAAATACAATCTTGCAGATTTAGTCATGAAGATATGAGACACCAAGAATATAGTTCAACTTAAGCAGGTATAAGTTTAATGATCAGAACAAAATGGGATCAATTAGGAAAAACTGTATATAAGAGACACGTTACAGTATAATACATCCCTTTCCGTGTTAATTTAATAGGATTTAATATATGTGATTATTCTTTAGTTTTCTGAATTAAAACTATTCAGGTGGCCATAAGCTCTGGAAACATGGACAAATTTACATAATAAACAGTTTAACGATACTCCAACAAACTTCAATGAACATGCTGTTCCTCACTAGCAATTCATAGTTCAACAAGACGTGCCAAACTGCACTGAACAATGTGCACTAAAGCGGCATTTTCATCAATCCTTGTACATCCAACTACTTCACCAATGTGATAGGTGTGTCTCATTTTCACTGAACTTGCATCCCTACATACCCAAGAAGTAATCAAGGAAGAAGTGTATGTTGCTAGTTTCTGGACTCTGTGGACACCTGTATTTTTTTTTTTTTAAGATTTTATTTATTTGGCAGAGAGAAGCACAGCCAGAGAGGGAACACAAGCAGAGGGAGTGAGAGGGAGAAGCAGGCTTCCTGCCGAGCAGGGAGCCCGATGTGGGACTCGATCCCGGGTCTCTGGGATCATGACCTGAGCCGAAGGCAGTCGCTTAACCAACTGAGCCACCCAGGCGCCCCCATCTGTATTTTTTTTTTAAGTTTCACCTCCTATAAATCTTATAAACATTTTTGCTATTCATATTACACCAAGAAAAAAAATGAATACTAAAAATGAGATAATGAAAAAACAAAATTGATTTATTTTACTTTTAAATTTCATACAACATTTTACTGAAAATGAAGTGATTTTTAATCTATAAATAAAAGACTCTCTAAATGATATTCAGGATGTTTTACAAGTTTGGTTTTAAGATAGATCTGAATTCACAAAAGGTCTTACACACAATGATTTCAATCAATCAGACACTCCAAACACAATGAGGAGGCATAACAAGTATGTGATGACTTAAAAGCCCAAGGGGATAAAGACCTTTTTCAAATATGGAAAGAAATTAGTCTTTCTACAGTATTAACCCCTAAAAGCTATTCTCCTTTATAGACAACGATATTATTGTCAGTTTCATACACTTTTACTTTATAAAGAACTCCCAGAGGAAGAAATTTCTGGAGATTTTCCCAGATATATACAGCTACATTTTCTGTCGTGCTGTAGAAAAAAACGGAAAGAAGATCAAAGGCAAATAAACAAAATTTCATTTTTGATATTCATAGATTTTAAGCATAATGTTAAGACAGAACAAAAATTCTAGATTTTAAACATAATGTTAAGACAAAACTTCAGAAATCACGCAGCAGTTGTTGACAGCAATTCTTCTTTCTTACAATCTACTCAGGAAAGATGGTCACACTCACCTTACAACATCTGCAAAGTATGGCACATCCAGATCCAGATTCTTATGATCAAGGGGCTTCATAATTGCCTCCTATAGATAAAACAAAGGAAAAACACTACCCATTCCATTTAGGACTCAGATTCCAAAGTGTTCTATCTCTGCCTCTAAACCTTACCTCATCAGTTAGCCACTAACTCAGTACGTGTAAGTACTTGGTCTTTGTCTCATAAAGCAACGCTGAAAAATTGAAAAATAAAGCAAGGCCCAGATTTCCGTAATGATTGGTTCTCCTCATTACTAAATACAAAGAGGTAAGAAACCAAAAAGTACAGGTAAATTCACTGGAGCTTTCCTGTAACCAGCCACTGTGGTACAAATTGAGTTTAATGCTTCTTGAATTCTGTCCAAAACTTACCAAAATACTAACTACCAAAAATACTTCTGCATACAGTCTTCTCTTCAGTCCAATGCCACAACGTCATTAGGACAAGGATCCAGTGAGTACTACATTTTACAAAGCAGACTAAGAGTGAAACTATATAAGTAGTTCTAAATTCCTGCTATGAGGAGTAATTTAAGAATGATCTTGGAATCCTAAGAGAAAATATATAAAAGTGTGTGAAGACCATTGCTTCCTAATATGTGTATATATTAACATAATGTTTTTCCTTTTTAGTAGCAAGAATTGCCTTATTCTTTCTCACTTTTTACTTTTATCTCTTTTTTTTTCTTTTTTTAAAGATTTTATTTATTTGACAGAGAGAAACACAGCCAGAGAGGGAACACAAGCAGAGGGAGTGAGAGAGGGAGAAGCAGGCTTACCGCCAAGCAGGAAGCCTGATGTGGGGCTCGATCCCGGGTCTCCGGGATCATGACCTGAGCCGAAGGCAGTCGCTTAACCAACTGAGCCACCCAGGCGCCCCACCACTTTTTACTTTTTTTTTTTTTTTTAAAGATTTTACTTATTTATTTGACAGAGAGAAACACAGCCAGAGAGGGAACACAAGCATGGGGACATGGGGAGGGAGAGAGGGAGAAGAAGCAGGCTTCCCGCTGAGCAGGGAGCCCGATGTGGGACTCGATCCCGGGTCTCCAGGATCATGACCTGAGCCGAAGGCAGTCGCTTAACCAACTGAGCCACCCAGGCGCCCCTACTTTTAACTATTATACAAAATCTAAGAATTTGTGAAACAACCTAATTTCCCAATGGTATGGTTCTCAGAAGGGTACATTAGTAATAATAGTAATCATTTATTGAGTAAAACCAGAACCATATAGAAAGAGTTAAGCCTTAAACCAAACAGTCTTTAAAACAGATCAAATGAAGGGCAGTTCCACCAACACGGATATCAAGAAAATAGCTGTTTTCTCTTCAATTCCAGCTCGGGTCCCAACTCTTCTTTTGAATCTTCTTCCACAGGCCCATTCTGACTTTATAAGCCATGATGAGCCACAGTTGCTGATGGGACTGCATGGTGTTCCTCAGGTACAAAAAGTGGGGAAGAGTTCTCTACACAGAACCTCTCCTCTAGCATGTGGTCATATGTTTGCATGAGACGCCTCATATTTCCTATACTGCTGTCTTGTATTGCACAGCATTCTGTGTATATATATATATTTTACGTCCCCAATTAATGCAAAAATTCTGTCTTTACAGCTTTCCTAAAATACTTGAAACACACTGCTGTCTGTTCATTCACTAATTCTTTTTCTCCTGAACATCTATTTACTTATGAGAGAGAGAGAGAAAGCATGCATGCATGCGAGTGGGAGGAGAGGCAAACAGAGAAAGAGAATCCTGAAGCAATCTCCCCACTGAGAACAGAGTCTGATTCGGGGCCGATCCCAGGACCCCAAGACCATGACGAGCAGAAGTTGAGAGTCAATTGCCCAACTGACTGAGCAACACAGGCGCCCCTCTGATTTATTTATTCAACTGAAACTTACTGAGCACTTATTATTATTTGATTGTTATTTGCCTCCTAAAAAAGTAACAAGAGCCCTCTGTGGGTAACGGCTATGTTACAGCCATCTCTGTACTCCTGGTATTTAACTCAAAGACTGATGCAGAGCAGGAAAACTTGCAAATATATGGGTGTTAAGTCCCATAAAAGCAGTAATTATCATTAATAGCATTTTTATGAGACAAATGTCAGATTCTAGAACAAGAGTAAGGAACAAAGGGGGCATCTGCCTCCAGCTAAGGTCATGATCCTAGGTCCTCGGATCAAGCCCCACATCGGGCTCTCTGCTCAGCAGGGGAGTCTGCTTCTTCCTCTCTGCCTGCCTCACCATCTGCTTGTGCTCTCTCTCTGTTAAATAAACTCTTTAAAAAAAAAATAGAGTAACGAGTAGAGTTTAAGAGAAGAACCAAACAAACAGGTAAAATGATGGAATAAGAAGAATAAAGCTGGATAGGAGGAAGTCCATTTCCAATTTTGTAAAAGACTAACCACACAATCTAAGACAACTCAGTGAACTGTTCGGCCTCTCTCGATCTTAATCTATGAATGAAGAAGTTAGTTTAGGTAATCTCTAAGGTCTCTGACAATGCAGGATTTCTAAAATGATACAGTCAGCAAGTCACTGATTAAACTCCTTCTTCTGTGTTATCCTTATGGTGAACTGCCTCAGTGAGTTTATGATAGAACTAGAGTGGATAACACAGGGTAGTGTTAAAAATCTATGATCAAAGGTATAAAGAAAATCCAGAGAAGGAAAGGAAAGCTTCAAGGAAAAAGCTGTGTCTTGAAGGAAAGGCAGAATTTGTTAAACGGAGAAAATCAGGATACACCAGCAAGAAATACAAGATAAGCCTGTTACTATTACTCCCATCAGTGCAATACTACTGTGACTTAGTTCCTTTAAATCACCTCAACACCTTTAGGAAAACATGAGAGTAGTTCCTCCAAGTACTCCCCTACTCCCACTCCCAATCCCACTGACAAGGTCATGAAACCTCTGGAGATACTTGGTTGGGGAAGTGATAAGGTAGGCATCAAATATACTTAGAGGACAGTACATAATAAGCTCCAACACGACATTACCTCCATATACTCTTTGAGATCGGTCAAATTCATAACCATTCCTGTAACAGGATCAATCTAAAGAGTGAACAAAGGTAAATGTTACTATAATACGATCTTCATACTGAAACCTCTGTTAAATTATTAAAGGCTGCACAATGTGCAAAAATTGTGCCCACATCTGCCTTCATCCCTGGGACACTCATGGATCTCAGTAAGGAAACACCAGGTGCTCCAGAAATCCTTTTCATGGTACTGCTCTTCGACCTGTCCACATAGAGCAGATTAAAGATAACCCTCTGTGAGAGGAAAAGCCTAGAATGGGAGCAGCTCACCATACACAAAGGACAGCAATGAAGCAATATTGATTTGAACAGAATTTTTCAACACAGAATCCACCACGTTGGCTGAGAGGGCCCACAATCTGCACAAATCACACAGATCTTTTCAGCACGTACCTCTCCATGCACTGTCACCACAACTATGGGAAAGAAAACAGAATACCAAAAAACCACATGACTTTCAACAGGTAACACCCAAGCACAAGTTAACAACATGACTTAAGTGTTAGATCTCTGCCCTGCAAAGTTCTATTTATATTTTTCTTCAAACAACTGTTCTTTTAGTTAAGATCTTATCAACCAAAGCAAGACTCAGCCAAGACAGAGCAGCTCAGCAGGAGCTCTGGCTAAGGAGAGGAGCCCAGCCAAAGCCAGAATGGGTATACACTCAACATGATGTTGAAGCATTAGGTAGGAATGTCCAGTAGGTAGGATTTGACATGCTGCTCAAGCACTGCCTACAAAAGTAGAAAATGTACAGGAAGACATCCAGCTACACCCCAAGCTGGCCCAATGCTGGGAAGCATCTTTCTCAGCAAGCAAAACCACTACTGGGCCTAAAATTCTGATCCCTTCATTCACACATAAACATATATAGTTTATGGTAATGTTTTGTAAATTAACAAAGTACTTCTATGAAGCATTTGAAAAAAGATGATCAGAGTGTTTTATGAACTAGTGACTTGTATATATATTTTTCAGCTCCATATAAACACCATTAGGTATTATGTGATAAATGAGTAAACTAAAAATGATAAATATCACAGATCAAGTGATTTTTTTTTTAAGATTTTATTTATTTGACAGAGAGACACAGAAAGAGGGAACACAAGCAGGGACAGTGGGAGAGGGAGAAGCAGGCTTCCTGCTGAGGAGGGAGCCCAATTGGGATCATGACCTGAGCTGAAGGCAGAAACTTAACGACTGAGCCACCCAGGAGCCCCGAAATTCTGATCTTCTGACATCTTTTCAATCTTTTTACTCTACCAAACTATACGCTGTTGATAACTCTATGGCTTACAGAGCTATTTTTTTTATCTCAGAGAATCAAGTCTCGTATACGCACATAAATTATTTTCTTGGAACACTACAGGCAGTTTTAGATTCAACCTATTTTCCTGCCATACAGCATATTCCTAGCCAATATCTCCCTTTGTCAGTTGTTATTTACTCAAAGAATACAATCTAATGTTTTTAATACAATCTAATTTTAACATTAGCCTGAGCAATACCTAATTAGAAGGAAGTAGGTGCCAAAAGAATCTCATTATGCACACTAACACCAAGGGGGAAAAATTGTTTAAACCATTATCTCTGACAGAACAGATACTTGCATGGTAAAAATTTAAGACACATCCAACCAAGGCAACAGATTTTTTTCATTCTGAGCTTCCATGTAACTTCTCATTCAAGGCTCAAAGACGCTTTGTCTATAACGTTTCTTATTCGTTAAGACTATTATTTGCTGATCACACTTTCATCCTTATTCAAAGTGCTAAAATTTCATCAGTTTTTCTCTCACCTTTGTAATTGTGCCCATGGCCATTTGGATTGTTGCATTTCCCAAATAGATTCAAATTTTCTTCATTACTCAGAGATTTGCTGACCAAAAAAAGAAAAAAAAATTAACATGACACAAGTTCAGACACCTTCTCTGTTCCCTACATTTATTACTTGCTCTAGCCTTATTATTACCTTAGCTCACCAAATGGAGAGTCATAAATCAACTTGATTTCATTATTCTAGTTTCTGTCAAGAACCAGTGCATGCCCCCTAATTAGGCTACTGTAATGTACAAAGGAGCATAAACACAGTCCACATCCTTATTCCACAAGAAGATTACAACTGATCTGCTCCAGACCTTTCAATTTTTCAACTCAACAAACATTACTGGGTACCATTACATAGTGGGCATGGACAGACTGAAGCAAGGACACACAATGATAAAAGATGCTGTCTTCAAGTAGCTTAAAAGCTCATTTCTCCTGAAAAATGATTACATGACCTACCACATCTTCTCGTTAACAATCTTGCATTATTATGCCTGAACTATTGCCCACTGAGGACTTCAATAATCCATAGAGCAGTATTCAAATTAGGTAAAAATTTTAAAATTACAATACTCAGCTGTAGTTCTGGACAAAAAAATTTTTAATTAACTTTTACATCTGTAACTGTCTAATCAACTAGCATCTTCAATGAGGTCTTCTATGTGTGATCGTCCTATTACCCCCATCCTTTCCTTTCTGAATCTCTCTTCATTTCCCCCACTTTCTCCTGCCCATCCACTTACACTTAGAATGCCACAAAGCTTTGGCCCTAAATTATCTCACTGTACCCTCCACAAAACTGGCTAGATTATGCACTCTGCACAGGTGCGTGTTGTTCGCAGCTGCATCCCTGTCAACTAGCACAAGACCTGACAGGCTCACCACAAATACCTGCCCAGTGAATGAACAGATGGCTCACTCTACAGCCAGAGAAACGTAAGCTGAGAGCGGAGCTTGCTAATGAGAGGCAAAAAAAACCTCCCCCACATCGACTCCTCAGTGCAGTCAAGCAGTCTGAATGCTCCCGGCCCCCAGCTGTGCTCGTTGCTCCAGGGGGAAGGGAACGCCGGGATTCATGACACCTGTGGTAAAAGGGCATAAAACTGGGTTGCTGTAGCACTGGTGACTGTCGCTAGCGCTCCTGGTATCTCACGGCAGCTCACACTTGCCTAGTGTTCACGGACACTGTGTCACCCAGGCCAGACGAACTGCTCTGGGAGCCACTGCAACCTTTCGCGCTCCACTAGGCAACGTAAGCGACCCCAAAGCTGCTCCAGGGCCCCAAGCCAGCGAGGGAGCGTTCGGATTCCGCACGCAGGGACGTGCCCTCTGCGGTCGGCTCCGTCTGCCACCGCGCCCCACGGCCTTCTCCGGTCGACTGCAGCAGTCACCGTCACCATGGCGCCAGGGCGGTCGAGGGCGCGCGTCGGTTCTCATACTCGCGCTCCTGTACGCCCCCCCCTACCGTGGGCACCCCCCCCACACCTGTGGAGTCGGTGGGTCGCGCTGAAGGAGACGAGGCGGGACACTCGCGCCCGGGGCCGACAGGCCTCGCCGGCGCCCACCAAGCTCATCGCCTCGCCTCCTCGCTCCGCGGGCGGCGGGGCTGGACAGCAGTGTGTCCCGCGGCTGCGCAGTGAGGCCGGCGGCCTGGGCGCACTCTCGGCTCCGCGCTGCGACTGGCTCCCTCTGCTGGTTTGGAGGCAGTAAAGCTTCCCGTACGGTGTGTCTCTTGGATAGCGGGAGTTTGGATAAAGCTAGGCAAACCTCCCAGCGGAAGGTCGGAAAAGGTAGGTGGTATCTTAATGTCTTTCATTACACTGACTGCTGAGCCTTAGGCCACGTCGGGCCGAAAGGATCGGCCTGGGCACACTTTGGGTCCTGGAGGGACCTCTTCAAGTTACTCCTGCCCCTGCCTTCCAGAAAGCCCTAGTTACAATAACCTCCACGGCTGAGCCCTTGTCTACTTATAGCATAAAGAGAGGGAATTTCAGGGCACGTACGGGAGCACTTGGCTTCCGGAAATGATACTACCTTTGGTCTGTTTGTAAAGATTCTTCTTACTACGAGAAATTCTCAAGCTCTCCTTAGCCACACACATGAAGCCATTTATCACAGTGTGAACACATGCAGTCCTGAACACACACATACACACACACACACACACACACAGAGCGATTCTCTGTCCTATGTTGACACCTCCGAGTAAATGGATCTTGTCTCCTCACACCTACTTATAAGGAGTATCCACACTACTTGCAGTTCCCAGTATTATGTCACCTCTTTTCTCCATTCATTAGCTCACTAAACACTTACTGAAGAGCTAACCATGAGGTTGAAAGTGTTCCAGGTATTGGGAAGGATAGATTAAATCATAAGAGTGGCAGACATACGGTCCCCAAATGGTGATTTCTCTCTAATAGCTGCTGTCTCCAGCTACATACTCTGTTCTGCATGAAATTAGCAAACATTCTTAACACATTTTCAAATATTTTTATTCTCTCTCCCATTGGGCTGTAAAGAATGTCAAAAAAGGATAAACTTGGGAGACATCTGAGATAGACACTATCTAATTCAGTCCTCTCACAAATAGGAAAACATGGGCCCAGATAAGTGAATTATTCATCCAAGATCACTTACAATAAAACAGTATTTCCCAGGCATTGACCACATCGGGGCTAAAACACTTGACTCACATTCCAAATGAAGTCTTAAGAATCAAAATACAAACCAAAAGACTCTCTGAGAAATTGCTATAGTTACTTCAGTAAAATATGGCATTACATTTGCAGAGCTTTCTCTAAATGTTTTAATTATTAAGGGTACTCACCAAATTTACTCTCAGTGATCCTGTTATGGATTCTACCATGTCCCCCTACAAATAATGTGTTGAGCCCCCCAGTACCTCAAAATATGACTTTATTTGGAATACGGTCTTTGCGGATGTAATTAGTTAAGGGAAAGTCATGAGAAGCCCCAGAAAGAAAGAAAAGAAAGAAAGAAAATTTCCTCCTTCCTTATATACCACATACTCCCTTTCCTTAAGTCTCTGGACACTGATGAGCTGGGCTTAAGGAGAGGAAGAGGCCCTGCCCAGGCTTTGAAATTTAGTCATATGCTCACTTAATTTTACCAGAACTCTCTGTACTAGATTACAAGGCATAGGCATATTACAAAATACCATTGATCCTTTTTTGTCATCTCCTTCAAGAACCTCGTAGATGACAGAGCCACAGCAGAACTTGGGCATCCTTGGGTCAAAAATGTTATGATTGTACCGCTAGCCTTTATATGTTTGAACTTCACTCCCCGAGATTAAGATGGAATTTATAGAGGAAGCCGTTATCAGCTTTGCATACTTTACAGAAGTCAGCTAGAATCTCCTCCACCCTTTAGATCCAGATAAGATCTACAATCTCCCAGTCTCTTCTGGGGGAGTTCCATGCCTTTTTGAGGATTTCTGTGAGATACATTTACATTCTCTTACAATGACTTCAGCCTTGAAGTTCCCACATCTGCTATATTAGCTATTAGCTACAATTGGGCATCTTCTTGTCATTCTGGTACCCACAGCTTTGGTTTTGTTTATCAAGCCAGACACAAAACTTAGAACTTTCACTTTATTGCCACAATGTAAACCATTACCTGTGACATTTCTGTACCTGTGGGAATACTTCACTGTAAAGGACAGGGTTTATGATGCCTGTAGTAACTCCTGAGGATAACTGGGAAGAAACTGGCTGTGCTGGTCTGGGGCTGTGCATGAACCTAACCGTGAGTTCACAGATGCCCCAAACTACACATCTAGGAGGCTTAACTGGCCCCAGGCTGGAGTTAAATGGAGGGAGGAAGTATAACTGAAGGAAAAGGGAATACAAGATCTTGAAGGTGTTGGCGAGAATGTGGTTTAAGTCACAGACCCAGGGGGATTTGGGGGCTGTTGGTAAAACAGGGAGTGGGTGGTTAGAAATGGGGAGATTATATGGCCTCTAGTGCCACCTGTTGCCCAACTGAATGAAGAGCTACTGACTTCTCAATTTCTGGAGAACTACACACCGGGAGATTAGAAGAAATGCCTGATTTTAGTGATGTTCTTCAAAACAACACCTTCCCAAGGCTGAGCTGGGGACAGGGCAGAAGGTGGCAGTTGGTGATTCAACTGCTATGGCGTCTGTGGACGGCGGAAAAATAGTTTGGAAGAAAGCCTCTAAGCAAGACACAGCTGGCTTCCTCTCAGAGGAAGGGTCTAGGCTCTGTGAGCCCTAGACCCTGTGCTAACAGGCAGGCTGTGACAGAAGAAACGAGGTGCTTTTTAGAGCTATATTCATATTTTACTATCTATGATTATTTATCTCTGTGGTGTGAGGACCTCTGTCACCCACCCTATCTGGTGGTAGTAATGACACAGCTCTACTTTTCCTTTCATGTATTTTTATTATCCAGTGGAAGATCTAGTAAATATAAATTTAAAACTCTCTTCACAAGGTTGTATCAACACTTGCTTAGTATTTTTAAGAAAGAGCTCTAAGAAATTATAAAACCATTATTATCTCAATAATTCTGTTTTTAATAGAAATTCTAAGACCAGGTGTCTATGATTTGGAAGGAAAGGTGCCTTCTTTGCTCTCCCTCTTGTACAGAGCATATTCATCTTAAAGCTAACTTCCAGGTGTTTCGAGTTGTTCCATCAGAATGTTACAAAAGTACCATGGAACCCATAAGGCATTTGCACAGGCACTTCTGCTCGGCCCAGTTCTTCAAAGTTCTTGGCATCCAAGACCAGGAGAAAATTGTTTTCACTCTACAACAGAAAGACAATACTGAAAATTCTTTTGGTTGTGTCTTATGCTTCTTCCTATCATTCCTCACCACTTAGCACAGTGCCTTGACTATCCATCCATTCACTAAATGTTTCCTCAATGGCTGGACAAGCCTGAGAAAGACATTATGGCTGAAGAAGTTCATACCTAGAGTGAAGAAATTAAGTTGTTTATATCAATTACCTACATAGAATCTCTTGGAGTTTAAGGCTCTTGTTACTTGCCCCTTTTCAATCTCCTAAGAGACACAGAAATTTTTTCTTCCAAATTAGCAAAGTTTCCATTTTGTGTTACTTTGGAGCTGTACAAAGGGTAGCATTATTAGGCTTAATATTTGCCCTGGTGTAATTACAGGAGTGGCAAGTACATGGTATGAGGACAAAGTCCTCCTGAGCCTATGGCAGATATTAGTAATCGATCATGGCACTTTTCTCACCAAACCCTTAAAAAGTCTCAGAATCCTACACCCCAGCTAGCCACTAATAACTGGTACTCAACCAGCCACAAAGCTGGTACTTACCCTATTGCCACAAGACTGCCTTGTTAAGCCATCAATATGATTGAGACACTCAGGCTCACCACATTGGACTTTTGGGGCCCTCGGATGAAACTGGCAGCAGACAGTGGCAAGAGCATCAGACTAGACATCAGAAGACTGAGATTTGGGGTGCCTGGGTGGCTCAGTTGGTTGAGCAACTGCCTTCGGCTCAGGTCATGATCCCGGAAACCCGGGATGGAGCCCCACATCGGGCTGCCTGCTCGGCAGGAAGACTGCTTCTCCCTCTCTCACTCCCCCTGCTTGTGTTCCCTCTCTGGCTGTGTTTCTCTCTGTCAAATAAATAAAATCTTTAAAAAAAAAAAAAAAAGAAGAAGACTGAGATTTAAACATGGGCTCTACAACTATGAGATCTGACACAAGCTCTCTCAACTTCTCTAAGTTACAAATTCCACATGCATAAAATGGTATCTAACAAAGCTATTCTGATGAGTAAATAAGGTGACATGTGTGAAAGTCATTTATAAATGAATTTCTATGCAAATGTAAATTGAGGATTCTATAAATAGAAGTTTAAAATAATAATAAGGCATGAATTATAACAAAAGGGTATGTACATATGAGGAGAAAAAGAAAAGGGAGAATGTGCTGACAGCATCATTGAATAAAATCCTCAAAAGTCTCATTGTTCCCTCTCTTTCTGACTAGTGATGGGGAGGTACCTGGTCGGGGGCGATCACCACAGAGAGAATAACCCCACCATCTTCTTCACTGGTTCCTGGTGCTGGAACAAACACCGGTTCCGAGGGGTAAAAGCCATCTTCTCGCCAAATCTAGAAGTCCCCAAAAAAATTATCTGATAGAACGCTAGTTATGAGCAGGAAGCTTTTATAGCTTTTGTCACTCCCAGCATGAATCTGGCTATCAGTACAATATTCCAACAGTTAGAGAATCAGGCTCACTGAGTTGAAGGGGGTGGGCGCTTTTGCAGCTACAAACTCCATTATCAACAAACACAATTTGTGCAATTATAATTTCCCATCGACCTGAAATAAGTGTCCCAAAAACCTGAACCCCAGGATTTCTCTGAAAATAACACCAAGCAGAGACTTGTTTTTCTGGGCTTGTGATTCATTTAAGATTCCCAAGACAGAGTGCCTGGGTGACTCAGTCAGTTCAGCAGCTGCCTTCAGCTCAGATCATGATCCCAGGGTCTTAGGATCGAGTCCTGCATCAGGCTCCCTGCTTAGCAGAGGGCCTGCTTCTCCATCTCCCTCTGCTTGCCACTCTGCCTATTTGTGCTATCTCTCTGTCAAATAAATAAATAAAATCTTAAAAAAAAAAAAAAAAAAGATTCCCAAGACAGCATGTACCCTAGGCTAGGTGATTCCATTGTTCTCACACTTAGTAAAAGTAAATGGTTGAGCTGCCTAAACATTAAAGAATCTCAAAAGCTACTTTAACAAAAAGAAACTAATTCAAAATGTAGAACAGGTCTTTTAAGAGTTCAGAAAGGAAAAGGGAACCTGGGTGGCTCAATTAGTTAAGCATCTGCCTTTGGCTCAGGTCATGATCTCAGGGTCCTGGCTAGGGCTCTCTGCTCAGCACAGTCTGCTTCTCCCTTTCCCTTTCCCCTTCCCCAGCCCACTCATGCTCTCTCAGTCTCTATCAAATAAATAAAACATTTTTTCAAAAAAGAGTTTAGAAAGGGAAAATGATTTTCATTACCGACAGTTTCTTATTCACCACATCAAGCTTGATCAGAGAATCCCCCACCAAATGCCGAAAGCCACAGCCATAGAAGAAACGATACTTTTTGCCACTGAACTGGCCATAGTTGATCTGAGGAAATTCAACACCTCCTTCTTCCTCTAGATCCTCAGGATGTAGATTTTCATAAGAGCACCAAATCTAAAAGGGGTCCCAAAATGATTTGCATTAATTGCTTACTTTCTCACTTATTTTATGCAGGGTAGGTCAGTGAAAGTGCTATGAGTTTGGGACAAGGCTTGGGAACTGAGACTTAAGTCATTTTTTTCCACTATTCCTCTTTCCATCATATGTATGAATGCATAAAAAATTATCAGGTTTGGGGGCACCTGGGTGGCTCAGTCGGTTAAATATCCAACTCTTGATTTTGTCTCAGGTCATGACTTTGGGGTTGTGAGATCAAGTACCACATCAGGCTCCACAATGAGTGGGGAGCCTGCTTAAGATTCTCTCTCTCCAAAGGGAGCCCTCCTACACTGTTGGTGGGAAAGCAAACTGGTGCAACCACTCTAGGAAACAGTATGGAGGTTCCTCAAAAAGTTAAAAATAGAGCTTACCCTATGACCCAGCAATTGCAGTACTAGGTATTTATCCAAAGGATACACACATAGTGATCCAAAGGGGCACCTACACCGCAATGTTTATAGCAGCAATGTCCACAATACCCAAACTATGAAGAGACCCCAGATGTCCATCAACAGGTGAATGGATAAAGAAGATGTGGTATATATGTGTATATGTAAATATATACACAAACACACATATAAACACACACACATGCACGCATGCACACAGTGGAATATTACTTAGCCATCAAAAAGAATGAAATCTTGTCATTTACAATGATGTGGATGGAACTAGAGGGTATTAGGCTAAATGAAATAAGTCAGCCAGGGAAAGACAAATCACACTCATATGTGAAATTTAAGAAACAAAACAGAGAATCATAGGGGAAAGAAGGAAAAATAAAATAATATGAAATCATGGAGGCAGATCAACC
>PITA01014804.1:22574-52412 GCA_004023965.1 Spilogale gracilis
GCTCCCCCCCCCACTTGCCCACATGCACTCTCTCTCAAAAAAAAAAAAAAAAAAACCATCAGGTTTTGTGACTAAATTGTCAAATGGCATATGAGGGGGAAGTGGGCTTTTTATTACACAGAAGCTAAAACACTGAGAGCTACACAATAACATGCATATGGTAGTGCAAATTATCTAAAAAGGTAGAGATAATCAATACAATCTCAAATACTTAGACATGCCACAACCATTAGAAAACTGCACCTATCTGTTTGAAAACACAAAAAGAAAAGATAAACACAGTACTCGCTCCCACTCAGAATTCTGCAGTTCTTGTGACCTTACCCTGCTCAGCTGAATGTTATCAGACTTACTGGGCACCAAATACTGTGGAGAACATTGAGGGAATAAAGTAACATACTAAAATTCAAAATCCATCTAATGTCCTTTCAGAACATACCTTTCCATCAGTTTGTTTCACAGCACTAGCTGACGAATAGGACAATGGGCTGAGGTTCTCTCCTTCGGGGTCATTCAAACCGACATGTAAGGGCAAAACAAACCTTCGAGGGAAAGATCTGCCTGCTGAATTATAAACCTGTTCAGGAGAAACAAAGACAGATGAGGAAATGCCATTCATGGGATAATAGCATGTTCCAATAATTTATACCCAGTCAACGTTATTGGCATTCCTAAGTAATTGCATAATTGAAAATTTTCATTTATTTTTTATTCCACAAACATCTGTTGAGTACCTACAATAGGCAAGGCACTGTTTTAGACACTGGGAATGCAACAGTGAACAAAGACTCTGGCCTCATGGAAATCATATTCTAGTGGAGAATGGATGATAATAAATAAGAATTAAAATACATGTTATTGAATTAATGTCAAATAAATGATTACATAGCCCAAGATCTGATAGTGATAAGTGCCAGGAAGAAACATACTGCAGGGTGAGAGTCTACAGGGCGCTTCCTTCCTCATGTTTAGTCATAATAGGTCTCTGCATAGAAAAGCATTCATTTAGTAGGGCTGGGTTGCTCAAACCTGGCACATTCTCAAGAAAGGTCTGTTTTCATGATTGGTCCTTGGCTGCAAGGAACTGAGCTCCTGGAATGTTCTGTCTGCCAAGAGTGGTTTTGCATGCCTGAGGTCTTGAGCCACACTGTACCAGTCTGTCCAGATAGTTTATTATAACAGTGTGACATAATGAACACCTACTTCCCTGTGGGCATATGGAGCTTTTCTAACTGAGGGTGTGTAGGGGCTTCGTGCCTATGTGCTGATCCCCAACAAAACCCTGGACAACCAGCTTCCCGGGCATACAACATTTCACACAGGTTATCCCAACAACTCGCTAGAAAAATCAGGTATGTCCTGTGTGACTCCACTGGAGAAGACTTGGAAGGGTGCACCTGGCCCTTTTTTTTCTGACAATGAGAATGCTTTAAGTACATTTTCCTTTCTCAAAACACTGTAAGATGGAGGATAAACTGTGCCATTTCCCCTCATACATCTGGTCCATATCATCTCCATCTCACACAGAAATATTTTTAGTGAATAAAGATTTAGTGCTATTCTTCAGCTTCACAAAGAGTTAGTTTTTTTTAATTACTTTTAAATTTAACTTTTATTTTAAATTTATTTAAACATTTTTTTCCTTTTGCAAAATCATAGTTGAACAAAAAGAGACTTTCAGTAATGGTGCATTAGGTAATATGGATCAATGGTCCCATTAAGAATAAGTAAAGAAGCTGCACAAGATACCTAAAATAGCTGTGCAAGGCACTGGTGAGCTAAAAAGACAGTGAAGATCATCAATAGGGCAGAGATTTGGAGGGAGAAGGAAACCCACAGGTAAAAAAGATACTGGGGGCAACTTGTTCCCTCAGGATATCAGCTGCTTTCAGGAAAAGGCAGCTGAAGAAAGGCTGAGAAAATGAAATAATTTTTAATTAAACTTTTTAATCTTCAGATCACTGCAGACTGGCATGAAGTTATACAGAAAAATAAACAACTGATTAAAAAATGGCCAAGAAACTAGAATAAACATTTCGCCAAAAATATACAAATGGCCAGTAGGTACATGAAAAGATGGTAAACATCATTAGTCTTTAAAGAAATAGAAATCAAAACCACAATGAGATACTACTTCACACCTACTAGGGTGCCTATTGTCAAGAAAAATTTAAAAACAGAATCAAAAACAAAAAAAAATAAGTGCTGGTGAGATCGTGGAGAAACTGGTCCCCTGTGCAAGGTGTGGCTGCTGTGGACAACAGTCTGGCAGTTCCTCAGAACAGATACAGAATTATCATAGGATCCAGAAATTCCAATTCCAGGTATACAAAAAGAGTTTAAAACAGTTACTCAGATAGATATTTGTATGCCAGTGTTCATAACAGCATTATTCACAACAGTCAAAAGGCAAAAAAACAACCCAAATGTTGATCTACAGATGAATGTAAAAATGTAATACAGATATACAAGGAAATGCTTAACTTTTAACAGGAATGAGATTCTGATACATATTACAACATGGATGACCCTCAAAAGGATTATGCTAAATAAAATAAGCCAACATACACACAAAAATAAATATTGTCTGATTCCCCTTATACTAGCTACCCAGAGTAGGCAAATGCATAGAAACGGAAAGTAGAATAGAGGCTCCCAAAGGCTAGAGAGAGGGGGGAATAGGGACTTATTATTTAATGGGTAGAGTTTCTATTAGGGATGATGCAAAAAGTCTGAAAATGGACATTGGGTGTGGCTGTACAATACTGTTCATGTACTAATGCCACTGAACACCTAAAAAATGGTTAAAATGGTAAATTTTAGGTTATAAATATTTTATCACATAAAAAAGAATGCAGAGGGATCACATGCATCCTTCATCCAGATTCACCAATGATAATGTCTTGCATAACCACAGTACAATATCACAACTGGAAAATTTACATTGATAAAATCCACCAACTTTATTCAGATTTCACAGCTCAACACACACTTTTGTGTGTGTGTGTATTTAGTTCCAGGCAATTTTATCATGTAAATGCATGTGATTGCCACCACACTCAAGATATAAAATCACCACCAAGATCCTTCATGCTACCTATTTTTAAAGATTTTTTTTTACTTTCTTATAACTACTTCATTTTATGTTGATCAATATTGCTAACTATTTTTTGAATGAATAAACTATATCTAGAATTTTTCTGAAATGGATAGATACAGGCTGATTAATATTTATTGTTTTCAGTTATAAGATAAAATGTTTTCAATATACACATTCAACCCCAATTTAATGTATTTGTCTAGTGATTTGAATGGGAGAACTATGGGCGTAAATATTTTGTAAAAAACAATGTAACTCTGTTATCTTCATTCTTTTGGTGATCATATCCAGATGCATTTAGCCATAATTATTCCTCAATTTTTCACTTAGGAAGTCATTAATTTTTCTGCAATGTTCCAGGTGACTGGTTATTTAACAAATAAAGATAATTTTTAAAGATAACTCCCCCAGGGCACCTGGGAGGCTCAGTCGTTAAGCATCTGCCTTTGGCTCAGGTCATAATCCCGGAGCCCTGGGATCAAGCCCCTCATCAGGCTCTGCTCGGCGGGAAGCCTGCTTCTCCCTCTCTTGCTCCCTCTCTAGCTGTGTTTCCTTCTGTCAAATAAATGAATAAAATCTTTAAAAAATAAATAAATAAAGATAACTCCCCCACCACTTGACCCCAATGAGTACAGATAGTTTTGAGGAACCAGAGGGACAAAAGGTGGAGTTCAATGACAGCCTGAAAAAAGAAGACCTGATTAACCCCTAGGTTTTTGGGTCAGGACCCCTTAAGTCAGCATCTAAGAGTAAGAATAAACAAGAAATAGTCCATCTCTTTCAGGGACTATACCCTGCTTCAAAATATCTCATTCCCTATAACTAGATTTAAGAATATCTGAAATTGATCATATACTCTAGCAATATGCCAGAAGCAAATAAAATTTTCTCTGGAGGAACATAATATTATCCTGGATCTCAAAATATCTCTACAATTTTTCAAACACAGTAGTCTGTATACAATAAAAATTAGCAATCACATGAAAAGACAAGAGTACATGATTAAAAAACAAAACAAAACAAGATAACAAACAACAGAAACAGAGCCACAAGGGATCCAGATAATAGAAGGTATCAGACTTTAAGTATTCTGAATATGTTGGAGGGAATTCTTTTAAACTGAGCATGTAGCAGAAAACTAGAAATTATAAAAGAACCAAAGTAGGGGCCCCTGGGTGGCTCAGTTGGTTGAGCAGCTGCCTTTGGCTCAGTTCATGATCCGGGAGATCCAAGATCAAGCCCCACATCGGGCTCCCTGCTCAGCAGGAAACCTGCTTCTCCCTCTCTCACTCCCTCTGCTTGTGTTCCCTCTCTAGCTGTGTTTCTCTCTGCCAAATAAATAAATAAAATATTTTTTTAAAAGAACAAAATTAAAATTCTAGAACTGAAAAATGCAATGAGTTTAAGAACTTAATAGCAAGGTTTAACAGCAGAAAAGACACAGCTGAAGAAAGAATGAACTGTAAGATAAGAAAATATCCAAAACAAGATGCTTAGAGAGACACAAGGACGGTAAATACTAAACAGAACATAAGCGAGTAATGGGACAGAGTGAAAAGGAGTGACATATGTATACTGCTGTCCCAGGCAGAAGAGAAAGGATTTACCAAATGCAATATTTGAAAAAATAATAGGTGACATTTTTTAAAACTAATGAATGACATCAAATCATAGATTCAATTATCCCTAAAAACACCCATGTAAAATAAACAAAAAGAAAATCAGATTGAGAGATATCATAGGACGGACTACAGAAAATCAAAGAGAAGATTTAAAATCAGTCAGAGGAGGAAAAGTGATCAACTTCAAAGGAGCAAAGCTTAGACTGACTACTGATTTCTCAACGGAAATCAGAATACATTCAAATATCTTTAAAGTGTCAAAGAAAATGACAACTTAGAATTCTTTATCCAATGAAAACATCCTTCAAGAAATAAAGTAAAATAAAGATACTTTTTTACAGGCAAAAATACAGATTTCATCACCAGCATATCTGAACTAAAGGAAATACTAAAAAACGTTCTTCTGTCAGGAAGAAAATGATTCCATATGAAAGTTCAGAGAGACAGACAGGAATTAAAAGCAATTGAAAGGTACAGATGTAGGTAAATGGGTAGTATGGGATACCAAAATTACATAAAGCAACACTGCCTTGTAGGGTTTAATAGAGAGAGAAAATTAAAATATACAACAACAGTAGTGTATAAATTGGGAGTAGGGTAGAGTTAAAGTGTCCAGAGTTCGGGGCGCCTGGGTGGCTCAGTTGGTTAAGCGACTGCTTTCGGCTCAGGTCATGATCCTGGAGACTGGGATCGAGCCCCACATCAGGCTTCCTGCTCGGTGGGAAGCCTGCTTCTCCCTCTCTCAGTCCCTCTGCTTGTGTTCCCTCTCTAGCTGTGTTTCTCTCTGTCAAAATAAATAAATAAAATCTTTTTTAAAAAATAAAAAATAAATAAATAAATAAATAAATAAAGTGTCCAGAGTTCTTGCATTGTCTTCAAGAATTAAAAGAACCAGTTTATAATATATTGCATTAAATCAAGAATGAATATTGTAATCTCTGTAATAACCACTGTAAGAATGTATACCAAGCTAACGGGCAGAGGGTGGAATGAAGTTTGGGGGAGGGAAGATGGAAATCAAACAATAAAATATACTCAACTAATCCAGAGAAGGCAAGAAAGAAGAACGAGAAAGAACAATGACACAAATAGGTAGTGAATAGAAAGATGGGATTTTTAAACCTCATTATACTGGTGATTATTCTAACTAATTGGTAATTAAAAGTCAAGAATTAAGGGCACCTGGGCTCAGTCAGTTAAGTGACTGACTTTTGATTTCAGCTCAGGTCATGATCCTGGGATCATGGGTCCTGGGACTGCGTCCTGCTGCAGGTTCCACGCTCAGTGGAGAGTCAGCTTGAGGATTCTGTCTCTCTCCCGCTCTGCTCTTCCCCACTGTACACATGCATGCACACACTCTCTCTCTCACAAAGAAATCTTCAAAAAAAGGTCAAAAATTAGCACAATGGATTTTTAAAATATATGTTGCTTACAAGGTACAGATTTAGAAAGATTAAAGGTAAAGAAATGGAAAAGTTAGAGCAGGCTAACACTAAGCAAAAAATGGACTTAAAGGCAAAAACCATTATTCAGAAATAAATGTTCAATAATTTATCAAAGTAAAACAAGTTAAATTTGTATGTACATAACAGAGGACCAAAATATATAAAGTGAAAATTAACACAACTATAGGGGCATCTGGATCCCTCAGTTGGTAGAGCATGTTACTCTAGATCTTGGTGTGGGTCATAGTTTGAGCCCCACAGGGGCAGAGTTTACTTAAAAAACATAAAATTAAATAAAATTAACATAACTATAAAAAGAAACAGAAAAATCTATGGTGTAAGTAAGAGATTTCAATATGCTTGTCATGTTAGATCAGAACCTTATATACTGGAAATTAATAAAAATAGACATGGCTTGGGTATTATAAACAAATATGACCAATTGACATATACAAAACACTACATCCAAAATTCAGAATATACATTAATTTAAACACACATGAAGCATTTAGAAATTATCTCATTCTGGGTCATAAAGCAAATCTCAATAAATTTTATAAATTTAAAATCATACGATAAAATTAAGCTGGAAATCATAGCAGAAAATAACTAGAAAAATCCCATTATATTTGAAAGAAAAATTTTTAAAGATTTTATTTATTTATCTGACAGAGAGAGAACACAAGTAGGCAGAGAGGCAGGCAGAGAGAGAGGAGGAAGCAGGCTCCCCTGCTCAGCAGGGAGCCCTATTCTACCTCCATCACCAGGACCCTAAGATCATGACCTGAGCTGAAGGCAGAGGCTTAACCCTCTGAGCCACCCAGGCGCCCATATTTGAAATTTTTAAAACATATTCGAAAGAAGGTATCTCAATTAGAGAAAATACTTTAATTGAAAAGTAATAAAGGTAAAATATATCAAAACTGTGGGATGCAACTAAAGAGAGATTTATCATCTCAAAGACATGTGTTATGGGGGAAAGGATGAAAAATAACAAACTAAGGATCCATATCCTTAGGTAGAAAGAGGGCACGTTAAGCACAAAGAAAGTAGAAAAACCAGAGAAAGACAAATACCATATGATTTCACTCATATAGGGAATTTAAAAAACAAAACAGATGAACACAGGAGGAAAAGAATAGAAGAGAGTGGCAAACCATAAAACAGATCTTAACTATAGAGAACACACTCATAGTCAGGGTTGCTGGTGGGAGATGGGTTAAATGGGTGATGGAGATTAAGGAGTTATTTATGATGAGCACTGGGTGTTGAATCACTAAACTCTACTCCTGAAATTAATATTACATTTTAACTAAGTGGAATTTAAATATAAACTTGAAAAAGGGAAAAAAATAAAGTGGAAAAGGAAAAATAAAAATAAGAACAAAAATTGATGGAATGGAAAACAAACACACGTCAAAGAGGATCAACAAAGCCAAAAAGATAGTACTATTTGAAAAGTTTCATTAAATTAATAAGACCCTGGCAAGCCTAAGCAAATGAACCATATCAGGAAAAATAACCATATCAGGAATAAAAACAGGTGATATCAATTAACCCAAGGTATATTTTTTAAAACATAGAATGATATTATGAATAACATCAGGTAAATAAACTTGAAATTTTAGATGACATGGATAAATTTCTAGAAAACTCCAATTTACCACATTTGATAAATAAAAAATAGAAAATCAGAATAATCCTATGTTATTAAAGAAATAGAATTCATAATTTAAGGGGTGCTTGAATGGCTTAGTTGGTTAAGCATCTGCCTTTGTTTGAGCTTATGGTCCCAGGGTCCTGGGATCAAGCCCCTCAGCAGGCTCCCTGTTCAACAGAAAGCCTGCTTCTCCCTCTCCCTCTGCTGTTTCCCTTGCTTGTGCTCTCTCTCTAATAAATAAAATCTTTAAAATATATATATAATATATATATCAATAACTTATGTCCACACAAAACCTGCCCACAAATGTTTATAGCAGTTTTATTTTTATTTACCAAAAACTGAAAGCAACCAAAATACCCTCCAATAAGTAAATGGATAAACAAACTGTCGTACATACATACAACAGAATATTATTCAGTGATGACAAAAATGAGCTATCAAGCCACCAAAAGGCACAGAGAAACCTTAAATGCATTTTTCTAAATGAAAAAAGCCAGTCCGTGGGGTGCTTGGGTCACTCAGTCAGTTAAGCGTCTGTCCTTAGCTCAGATCATGATCTCAGGGTCCTGGGATGGAGCCCTGTGTCAGCCTCCCTGCACAGCAGGGAATCTGCTTTTCTCTCTCTCCTTCTGCCCCTCCCCCCACTCATTCTCTCTATTTCTCAAATAAATCATCTTTTAAAAAGGGGGGGCTAATCTGAAAAAGCTACATACTCCAGGAGTCTAATTTTATGACATCTTGGAAAACAAAAAACTATAGAGACAGTAAAAAGATCACCAGTTGCCAAGTGCTATGGGGAAGTGAGGAGGGAGGACTAAGAAGAAATGGTATTTTTAGGACAAGGAAACTATTCTGCATGGTACTATATATAATGATGGATACATGACCTTATACATTTGTCAAAGCCCATAGACTTGTACAACACAAAGAGTAAAACCTAATGTAAATTATGGACTTTAGTTAGTAATAAGATATAAATATTGGTTAATCAACTGTAACATATATACCACAGCAAGGCAAAATGTTAATAATTGGGGAACGTGGGGAGATAAGAGGAAAAAGAATATACATGGGAGTTCTCTGCATGTTCTGCTTGATTTTTCTTTAAACCTAAACCTTCTCTAAAAAAAGAAGTCTACTAGTCTGTTTGGTTTTTTTGTTTGCTTAAACCCATAGCAAACAGCACACTTAATAGTAAAATGTTTTGAAAACTTTTTCTCTCAGTTAGGCACTAGATAAGGATGCCAACTATCACCACTTACACTCAACACTGTACTGGAGGTCCAGTGAAGTAAGACAAAAAAAGAAAACCAATAACTAGTTTGGGAAGGAGGGAAAAAAAAAACCATCATTATTTCTATAAGATATGACTGTAGATGTATAAAATCTAGAAAAATCTATAAATTATAAGAATTACTGAATTACTGTATTCATTACTGGATATAAGATCAATAAACAAAAATCTATCATATCGTCATACAGCAGTATCAACATAAATGAAAGAGATGGTAAATAACATTTAAATTAATATAAAATAATATCAAGGGACACCTAGGTAGCTCAGTCAGTTAAGCAACTGCCTTTGGCTCAGGTTATGATCTCAGGGTCCAGGGATCAAGTCTCACATTTGGTTCCCTGCTCAGTGGGAAGTCTGCTTCTCCCTCTGTCTCTGCCCCCACTCATGCTCTCTCTTTCTCGCTCTCAAATATATCTTTAAAAATATATAAAATAAAATAATATCAAATACCTGGGGCACCTGAGTAGCTCAGTCAGTTAAGTGTCCAATTCTTGATCTCAGCTCAGGTTATGATTTCAGGGTTGTGAGATCAAGCCCCGTCTCAGGCTCTGCACTGAGCATGGAGCCTACTTAAGATTCTCTCTCCCTCTCTTTTGTCCCTCCCCCCAACCCATGCTTTCTCTTTCAAAAAAAATATATATATATAAATTCTTATGTATATATAAAATACCTACAAGTAAATCTAATTTAGTAATCTTTTTTATAATCTAAAAGATGTATAAAATGTTTATCCAGACAGCTATAAACACTTTGAAGAAGTGAAAATGGAAAGGTATGTTGTGTTCATGTACTGGAAGAATCAGCATCGTGTAAGATGTTAATCTCTCAAATTAATATGTAGATTCAGTGCAAATGCAGTTAAAATCTGACACGTTTTTTGTTTTATTTCTGTGTGTGTGAAGAAACTGACAAGCCAATTCTAAAATTTACTCCAAAATGTAAAGGCCAGGAATGGCCAAGACAATTATAGAAGAAAAAATTAGGAGGAACTGATCTACTAAACATCAAGACTTTTTATACAGTGATAGTAATCAGAACAATAGGACACTGGCACAAGAATACACAAGGAGACTAATGGGACAGAATATAGAGTACAGAAATAGAACAATACCTATATGGGTACTTAATTTTTAAAATTAAAAATTCTTCTAGAGGTAATATGGGAAAATACTTCCATGAACTTATGATGGGAAGATGTCTGAGACAAGATGTACAACGTATTACTCATAAAGAAAAAAAACCAATATATTGGAACATGCTTATGCATCAAAAGCACCACTAAGATATTCTGATAAAGGTATCTAAAAAATACCTACAGCAATTTCATACTTAATGGTGGATTATTAAACATTCTCCAAATGAGATGAGGAGAAATGATTATTGCTATCATCACTTCTTTTCAATTTGAGGTCCTAGCTAGTATAACAAGGCAAGAAAAAGAAATAAAAGGTATATAAGTACTGTAAAGAAATAAAACTGTCATTATTTTCAGATAACATGATTACATGTTACATTACATACATAGAAAATTTAAAATAACCTACAATTCAACTATTTAAACCCTAATAAATGAATTAGCAAGATCTCTAAATATGACATCAATATACAAAAGCAGTTGTATTTCTATATACCAGCAAAAACAGAAAATGAAAGTTTAAAAGATACCGTTTACAATAGTTGTAAAACACATTCAATGCCTAGCAATATGTAATATCCTGACAGTGAAAACTGTAGACAGTACTGAGAGAAATTTTAAAAGACTCAAATAAATGGAGAGATATCCCATGTTCAGGGATTGATGGCTTAATATTTCTTACTGTAGTAAATATCCCCAAATTGATCTATAGTTGCAACATGATCTCAATTTTTTTTTTTTAATTTGTAAAAACTGATAATTTGAGGTGCCTGGGTGGCTCAGTTGGTTGAGCGACTACCTTCGGCTCAGGTCATGATCCCGGAGACCTGGATCGAGCCCCACATCGGGCTCCCTGCTCGGCAGGAAGCCTGCTTCTCCCTCTCTCACTCCCCCTGCTTGTGTTCCCTCTCTGGCTGTGTTTCTCTCTGTCAAATAAATAAATAAAATCTTAAAAAAAAAACTGATAATTTGATTCTAAAATTTATGGAAATCCAAAAAGGCCAAGAAAAACCCAGGCAATTATTTAAATTTATTTATTCATCTTAGAGAGAGAGTACCTGCAAGCACGAGTAGGGAGAAAGGGAGAGAATCTTCAAGTGGGCTCCATGCTCAGCATGGAGCCTGACACAGGGCTAGATCCAACAACCCAAGAGATCATGAACCCAGCCAAAACCAAAAGTCAAATGCTTAATGGACTGAGCCATCCAGGTGTTCCAAACCCAGGTAATCCTTAAAAAGAAGACAGAAGTGTCTGCCTTTGGTTCAGGTTGTGATCCCAGAGTCCCAGGATCGAGCCCTGCATTGGGCTCCTTGCTTGGCGGAAAGCCTGTTTCTCCTTCTCTCATTCCCCCTGCTTGTGTTGCCTCCCTAGCTGTGCTTCTCTCTATCAAATAAATAAATAAAATCTTTAAAAAAAGAAAAAGAAAAAAGAGAGAGCTAATGAACTTACATTGTAGATATCAAGACCCATCGTACAGCTATAATAATACAGGCAGCTTTGTAAGTATAAGTAACTTTAAAATTAATGTTTTAAAAATATTTAAAAATAAAACTATAAGGGCACCAGGATGGCTCAGCCAGTTAAGCATCCAGCTCTTGATCTCAGCTCAGGTCTTGATCTCAGGGTAATGAGTTCAAGCCCTGCATTAGCTCCACACTGCTCATGGAGCCTACTTAAAAAAAATTTTTTTTAAATAAATACAAATAAAACCACAGCTCAAGACAATTTACATTACATGATCCAAAGGAAAAATTTTATCTTGAATTCAGTATCAGGAAAATGTCAATCCCTTCAGCTAGATGAACTAAAACACTTTCTTTTATCAGAGAATTAAGATAGTATACTCCATTTTGCTATCCTTTCCAGGAAACTTAAGAATGTGTAATAAGGAACTAATTACAAGTACTCCAAAACACATCTCTTGGTTTTCTTTACTATACTTTTTCTTTATTAGGTATAAGTACTTCAAATTATTTGTAAGTATTAAATAAGTAAATGACAAAGTTGTGTCTTTAATGCTTCAAAACCACTCTCCTGCCTCATTTGCCAAAGAAGCAAGAGAAACAGCTAATTCCAAAGCCAACTAGAGCCTGACCAATCAGAGATGTTTACCTGATCAAGCCCTTCCCCAGCTTTCCTGAGATTCTGTAGTTGGTAAACTTCCAGGCTTCTTCCATCATCTTGACAGCACAAATCAATTACAACACAGTCCTGGTCCTCAAAGGCATTGATTTGATGAAAAGTAACAAAAGGTTTACTATAGTACATTCCTGGAAGAAGCTGCAGGAGAAAATACAAACAATGAAAAAGGTATATTTTGTTTCTTCATTTTTTTTTTTTTTTTTAGGGGACAGATCCACAAAGTTTAAATTAAAAAGATTTCCCTCCCCTTTAAATAACAGGCCTAGTAAGTATAAAAAGTAGAATCTGGAACATAGAAACAAACATTTTGACTTAAGCATCCATGTTTAAGCCATCACATCTCATATTAAACAATGAGTTGAGGCTATCTGATACAAACCAATCAACAGTTACAATGAGCTTAAAGGTCCTGATGAAATATGGCCCAATGTTTTGAGGGATAAATAAATCCTGGATTCTATCTTATATGATTAAATAGAATATACCGCTACTAATTAGCTTATGATGAACTCTTTGAAAAATGCATTCATTACCAAAACTGTTGTTATAATGAAATTAGGGTACAGTAAATTTAGGATATTATCTCTTTAAAGAGACTAATAGAAGACAAATATAATAGAACTACTAATCAGGAGTACAGAAAGGTGTTCAACCAACCCATCTTGGACTTTGGTAGGATTATCACATTTACATATCAAGAAGTAACAGAAGCAAGCAATTAAAGTAAGTACAAAAGTTACAAGGCCTTTGCATAAGCAACATTCTCCTTAGCAAATATTATGATATGGAAAAATCCATGCTAAGATGCTAAGAAGGTTTCCTAGATGCCATTTTAGGTAAAAGTTAGATAATTAAAAGTGTAAAACCATTTCTTATAATTTTCTAATATACAAAACCCACTGTATTAATTAATAAGTGAGCTAGCCCTATCTACTCTATGAAAGAAGGTAATACCCTTGATTAAGAAAGTCTTGTGCAAGCAATGCCCAGGGAAGGTGAAAATCAACCACAGGAAAATGTGTTTTTATGTCCAATCATTTTCATGATGAATATACTCAAAATACTCCACCTGTCCAGTGTTCTTATCCACCACATGAAACCGTGTATTATACTGGGGTTCCCAGCTTATTCCATCTGAAAAGGCCTTTCCCCGAATTCTAGAAGTGATCATTTTCCACAGATTCATCTTTAGAGGCTGTTCAATGAAGATTATATAGTTCCTTGTCATTCCTAAAAGGTTCCAGCAAATAATAAAATGTTATCTGGCAAATAAGAGTTCTCTGAAATGTGACAGTCACGGGGACTTATCTGAATGCCTGGACATAGTACTGGTGACCTAAGCAAAAGCCAGCCAGAAAGAATTCTTCACTATTTCCCAGTTTTGCTTTACATATTTTCTGTTCCTACATAAAAAAGGGAACTGCTTAGAACAGCTTGGGTTCAATGCCCTCGGCTTGCTTTTTATCTTTCTTATTTTCCTTTTCAAACTGTTTTGGAACAAAGTAAAGAAGCATAATATTAAAGTGTCATTTTGATCAGGATGTCTATTCTGTATTTGCTATTTATACTAAAAGTGAGGATTCAGAAGGAGACTGGCTATAAAAGTTTAGAACGTAGAATATAAATATTCTGAGAAAGTGCTGAAGCAAACAAACAGAATATAAATTTCTCCCAAGAAATAAAATCAAGACCTTTTCATGTATGATTGATTATTACCTGTGGCTTAAAGTTACCTAAAATTTTGAATTCTGTCAATTTTTTTACAGTCAAATGATTTTTTTTATTTAAGATTTTACTTTTTTAGAGCAGTTTTAGTTTTGTAACAAAATTAAAGGGAAGGTACAGAGACTTGTCATATACCCTCTGTCCCCACACATGCATAGCCTCCCTATTATCGACACCCTCCACTAGAGTGGCTGGTATATTTTCTACACCTGATGAACCTACAAGAACACATGAGAAGCCCTCAAAGTCCATAATTTACATTATGGTTTCCTTTTGATGTTGTCAGTTTTTAACTTGCTAGTACCAAAATAAATATGTCTTTTTAAGTGGTAATTTGGCCAGGATAAGAAGTATGTGACTAAATAGAATAAACTTAACTGGCATTAAAATGCAGCCTTGGTCTCATTATCAATATACCTTGATAAGCTGTATCAACACAGTATTTGCCCAAACTAGTTCCTCTGCTACACTGACATTAAGGCAGATGCCACTGCACTTCCCCTTATTGCTGGGCTTACCAAAGCTATGATAGTAAGAAGGTTTCATCCTCTCTGCAGAGGCAATAGAACATATCACCTGGGCTCCATGGATTGTCTCCCCACGATCCACCTTCTCTGGAGGAACCCGAATAACATGATAGCAAGAACCTGGAAAACAAAGTCTTATCTTGTTTTACACACATTCTAGAATAAAAGAGAATCCTCGTACTCATGTACTACACAAAAGCAGTTAAGACTTATACAATATATGCCTGACATCCGTATTTTATAAAAGGTTATTTCAAACAAAGACTTGGATAAGAGAGTAACTTTGTGAACATCACATTAGGTAAGATTTTAAAGCAATACACACGAAGTAATCAACCAACAGTTTATTGCATTTTTTTCCATGATCAGTAGCTAAGTTAACTGCATTTTAATAATCTCAAAAGGTTATCCTCTCACTCCCTGAAGATGAACTCATTCTCTATAGGAAAAGATTAGGTACCAGTCAGGAATATCCTCAAATTCTATTTGTCTCCTCCCCACTCCCCAATCCCTACAACTAACAGTATCCATTTGCCCCCACACCCACTTCTTCTCTCCTGTCCTCGGGATCCCCGGGGTCTCTCTGAATCCTATCTCATCCTTTCTCATCAATGCATTCATGCAATCACCTTCATTCATGTAATCATTCATCTTACTGCTTCATCAAGAATCAGCTCAGGTAACCACTCCTCAAATAGCATTCCCTGAGTCTTCCCCACCCCAAAGGTATTTGGTGCCCCTCCTCTGTGCCCTGATTATATCCTATACAGTCACAGCACTTATCTTACTGAAATATAATTTTGTGTTTGTTTATCTCCTTCCCAGTATACTGGTGAGTTCTTCAAGGGCAGAAATTGATTCATCTTTGCATCATCAGTACCAAGCAAGGACTTAGCATTCAATAGACAGTATAAATAGTTGTTGAGAGGTTAATAACATATTTTTTAAGTAATTCAGTGAATAAACAAATACTGAGATCATCTCAAATTATATTTCTGGTATTAAAATTGCCAATTCTAGTCCTGAAAAACTGGACCAATAACTTACAGAACTTTGCAGTCACTGAGCTTCTTTTGGAACAAGATAACCATACAGTTCTCTAATCATTTGTTCAGCAATTACTTATTGAATGCCAACTATATTCCAGGCACTCTTCTAAGTGTCCTAAGTTTATCTTCCAGACACTTGTATACAGCAGTGTGCAAATATACAAAAGACTTTCTCTAATAAAACTCAATAAAGCTTTCATAAGTAAGAATATAGAGTATGTGATGGTGATAAGATCTACAAAGAAAAATAAAACAGGGAATGGGGATCAGGAGTAAGTGTATATAGATGGAGGCCACTCTTTGCAATTTTCGATATGGTGATCTGAGAAGGCTTCACCAAGAAGGTGACATTTGAGTAAAGATAGGAAGGAGGTGAGGAAGAGAGCTTTGAGGACACCTGGAGAATCACATTTCAGACAGAGAGAAGAGTAAATGCAAAGATTCTCAGCCAAGAGTAAGTCTGGAGTGTTCAAATAACAGCAAGGAGGCCAGTGTGGCCCTGTTACAGTAAACAAGGAGAAGAATCTGAGAAGAGGAGGTGGGTGACTTAAAAAGATAACTGGCCGATATGCTGAGAATGAGCTGACATGGGAGAGAAGCACGGAGACACATTAAAAAGCTGTTACAGTAATTCACATGAGAGAGGATAGTGGGCTCAAACCAGACTGCTGGCAATAGAGGTCATATGAAATGGCTTGATTTTCTGTTTATTTTGAAGGCACTGCTGCAATTGCGTTTTGACCAACTGGATACAGATCTGAGGAAGACAGGTGGGCAGGATGATTCCAAAATTATTCTGAGCAGCTGGAAGGATGAAAGATCAACTGAGATGGGAAATATTTTAAGCAGAAAAAAATCTAGGGAACAATTTCAGGAGTTTGGTTTTTAGATAAGTTAATTTTGTGATGCCTATTGGACATCTTGGTAAAAACACTGAGTAAGCAACTGGATATAAAATACTGCAGAGATCTGAGTTGGGGATATATAAACAGAGATGAGTTATAAAAGCAATAAAAGACAAGTTCCACAGTTCAAGAGTATCATATTACCATCTAACTCATTACATATCTTTAATTAGTTCTAAAAACTAGCATGTTTAGAGGATTTTTGTTCATTTTTAAAAGTCTTTTAAAAAATACATGGAAACGCTAAAACAATTAAAAGCTTTTTACTTCTTAAAGATAGAAATTATTGGCAGGTACTTTATTATGAGAATCAGTACATTTCCACCAAATACAACTTAGGTAGTCAAGTTCCCTACAGGTACATGTACATTTGAGTTCCAGTTCAAAAACTCCTCACTGGACTAAATCACGTAAAAAGGAGGAGGAGGAGATGGAAGAGGAAAGATAATTCAGTTTTAGTTGAGTTTAGGAGAACATAAAGAGAAGAACTTCCTATCTCAGAAGTGGGATTAAGTGACAAGACTCAGTTCACTAAATTTAACCACTCTCAGTTAATGAACTGTTCTAACCACAATTTGTGAAGCCGTGAGCAAGGCAGACACATACCCAGGAAACACCCAGCAGAGGAAAGCCCAGAAGAATGACTTCCCCAATTCGTTGAGTCCAACTCTGGGAGACTCTTCAGGACTTTGTGTAATACCAAACTGATGCAAAGTAACAAGACAGCCTCTCATAACTGGAGCAGGGTTTCTCAAAGATCCAGGAGTCACTTACACTAAGATCATGTGACGTCTTGCTCAAATGAGCCAAGATTAGGGGTAAAGGGGTGGTTAAAATGCAGATCCTTGGCTCCATTTCAGGTCTATTGAACCAAAATCTCTGAAGACAAAGCCCAGTAACCTATATTACTAAAAGTGCTCAGAACATTCTTAGGCACATTAAAGGCTAAGAACCACGGATCTAATGACTACTTACTTTAGAATATATAATTCAGAATGGTTAAACAGTTTTTATTATATTATGAACTACTTAAAACTTATCTACTTGATTAATAGAGTCAATTTATAAAGAAATGTATTTTTTGTCAACCATATTAACAAGAAAATAGTTTTTGGTTTTTTTTAAAGATTTTATTTATTTATTTGACAGAGAGAAACACAGCCAGAGAGGGACCACAAGCAGGGGGAGTGAGAGAGGGAGAAGCAGGCTTCCCGCTGAGCAGGGAGCCCGATGTGGGGCTCGGTCCCGGGTCTCCGGGATCATGACCTAAGCTGAAGGCAGTTGCTTAATCAACTGAGCCACCTAGGCGCCCAAGAAAATAGTTTTTAAAAAGATAGGTACAGGGGTGCCTGGGTGGCTCAGTTGGTTAACCGACTGCTTTCGGCTCAGGTCGGCTCAGGTCATGATCCCGGAGACCCGGGATCGAGTCCCACATTGGGCTTCCTGCTCGGCAGGAAGCCTGCTTCTCCCTCTCTCAGTCCCCTTGCTTGTGTTCCTTCTCTCGCTGTGTTTCTCTCTGTCAAATAAATAAATAAAATCTTTTAAAAAAACAAAAAAAAGATAGGTACAGAGTGCCTGGGTGGCTCAGTCGTTAAGCGTCTGCCTTTGGCTCAGGTCATGATCCCAGGGTCCTAGGATCAAGCCCCGCATTGGGCTCCCTGCTCAGTGGGAAGCCTACTTCTCCCAATCCCCCTGCTTCTGTTTTCTCCCTCTCTCGCTGTGTCTCTCTCGCAAAATGTTTCTTGACACAAGAAATAATTAATTACAATAGTTTAATATGTTGCTAAGGGAAGAAAAAAGAGCAAAAAAGTATATAGACACCATTTTTTAAAAAGATTTTATTTATTTATATGACAAAGAGAAAGAGATCACAAGTAGGCAGAGAGGCAGGCAGAGAGAGAAGAGGAAGCAAGCTCCCTGCTGAGCAGAGAGCCTGATGCCGGTCTTGATCACAGGACCCTGAGACCATGACCTGAGCCAAAGGCAGAGGTTTAACCCACTGAGCCACCCAGGCACCCATATAGACACCATTTTCTTAAAAAGGAACCTTTTGGGCACCTGGGTGGCTCAATTGGTTAAGCGACTGCCTTCGGTTCAGGTCATGATCCCCGAGACCCGGGATCGAGTCCCACATCGGGCTTCCTGCTCTGCAGGAAGCCTGCTTCTCCCTCTCTCACTCCCCCTGCTTGTGTTCCTTCTCTGGCTGTGTCTCTCTCTGTCAAATAAATAAAATCTTTAAAAAAAAAAAAGAATAAAAAAGAATCTTTTTTTCTAATGATCAAAAAAGATGGATGGACAAAAAAACTGCTGAGTCAGTTTACCCATTTGCTGAAACATTTTACCTAAAAGGGTGTTTGCTGTGTTCTGACAGCTTTGAAGGATATATCCCTATCCTAGATCAGGTAAAAAATATGAGAGAGAAAGCTGGGTGATAAAGTTATAGGGTACCTTGAGCTGGTAAAAAACAAACCTGCAGTATTCATGTTAATATATATCACATGTGTAAATATGGAGAGGTAAAAACCAATGACCTGCAAAAGGCCAATTACTTACTCACCAAAACTATACATTAACCTTCACAAAAGTTAAACTCTACAGAGGTTTCACACGTTATAGATGATAGATTGACAGCTAAGATAGATAGAAATATCTAACACCAACCCATTTCTTTTCTTTTCTTAAATATTTTATTTATTTATTTGAAAGAGAGAGAGAGTGAGAGAGAGCATGGGAGGGGAGAGGATCAGAGGGAAAAGCAGACTCCCCACTGAGCAGGGAGTTTGATACAGGACTCAATCCTAGGACTCCGGGATAATGACCTCTGAGCTGAAGGCAATTGCTCAACCAACTGAGCCACTCAGGCATCTGACCCAATTCTTTTCAAACAGAGAGACATGTACTCAGGTTATAGGAACATGAATTTGCATGCTCTGAGAGTCTTCAGTACTCATTAACAAATAATTACTAAGATGGTCTACCAGAGTGACTTTGGGTGTGTTCTGGCCCAAGACTGGTCTTACACACATAGAGGTTTGCCTAAAGCAAGTATCCTAAACCTTCTCAAGGTTCACTGCCATTGCCTGTAAAATGGGGGCGATAATAGGACCTTTCTCAGAGAGTTCTTATAAGGATTAAATGAGAAAATATATGGAAAAATGATTAACACAGTATATGCTAGATATTCGTGCTCAATAAATGTTAGCTATCATAATTAGCTATTAGAACTTTCTGGGGCAGATTGGTAGGCAGTTTGTAAAAGTATGTGGATGGGGCGCCTGGGTGGCTCAGTGGGTTAAAGCCTCTGCCTTCAGCTCAGGTCATGATCTCAGGGTCCTGGGATCGAGGCCCATATCAGGCTCTCTGCTCAGCAGGGAGCCTACTTCCTCCTCTCTCTCTGCCTGCCTCTCTGCCTACTTGTGATTTCTCTCTCTGTCAAATAAATAAATAAAATCTTAAAGAAAAAGAAAAAAAAAGTATGTGGATGACCGAGAAAGAGATGTGATCTAAACAGCTGGAAACACAACCACACTATAACCTTAACCTACTTCATAGTGTGTTATTCCCATGATAAAAATAAATCCCTTCCCACCCTCTTACACTGTTGGTAGGAATGTAAACTGGTGCAGCCACTTTGGAAAACAGTGTGGAGATTCCTTAAAAAATTAAAAATAGAGCTACCCTATGACCCTGCAATTGCACTACTGGGCATTTACCCCAAAGATACACATGTAGTGAAAAGAAGGGCCATATGTACCCGAATGTTCATCGCAGCAATGGCCACAATTGCCAAACTGTGGAAAGAGCCAAGGTGCCCATCAACAGATGAATGGATAAAGATGTGGTACATATATACAATGGAATACTATGCCTCCATCAGAAAGGATGAATATCCAACTTTTGTAGCAATATGGACTGGACTGGAAGAGATTATGCTGAGTGAACTAAGCCAAGTAGAGAAAGTCAAGTATTGCGTGGTTTCCCTTACTTGCAGTGCATGAGGGGTAACCTGGAGGACAGGAGAAGGAAAGTAAATGGGAACTAGGGTAATCCAGGGAGAGAAACCAAACAACAGAGACTGTGGACACAGAAACAAACTGAGGGACTTGGAGGGAGTGGGTTGGAGGGATGGGAGAGCCTGGTGGTGGGTACTGGGGGCACCTACGTGGAGCACTATGTGTGGGGAATGGGGAATGAATCTTGAAACACTGGGAAAAAAAATTTAAGTAACAATTAAAAAAAAAAAAAAGAGGGGCACCTGGGTGGCTCAGCTGGTTAAGCGACTGCCTTCGGCTCAGGTCATGATCCTGGAGACCCGGGATCGAGTCCCACATTGGGCTCCCTGCTCAGCGGGAAGCCTGCTTCTCCCTCTCTCACTCCCCCTGCTTGTGTTCCCTCTCTAGCTGTGTTTCTCTCTGTCAAATAAATAAAATCTAAAAAAAAAAAAATTTTAAATATAGAGTAATAAATAAATAAATAAATAAATCCCTTCCCATGTGATAAACAATATACCTTCCCCATATCTCTTTGCTGCTGCATTCTACATTTTTTTGTACTTACAATATGATTCTTTTAAGAAATTCAAGCTTGAGAAAATACATATTGAAAATCCCTACAATGCCTGTGAGATGAAAAGCACAATAGAATATAAAAACATAAGTCATGCTGAAAAGGTCAAATAGCAAATCAGTTGCTAAGCTTATGTGCAAAAGAACTACAGAACACAGTAAATTACGTACTTTAAGCTCACTTATATCAGTTTGGAGATTTCTTTCTGAACCTTTCAAATAAAGTTCCTGTGGCTTACAAATTTAACCATAATGAAATCCTGGGAAGATAGTTAACTCCTAATTATTTTAAAAACAGCTTCCATTCCAACTTTACCATGTGGCCCATAGGAGTTCCCCATGTTGTATGCTGTTCCATCTGGGTCATAATGAGGATGTGCAGTTGCTCCATTCACAGCAATAAATTTGCTCCAGTCTACCTACAAATTTAAGACCATCAGGGACTTTTAAATGTTACATAGGCAGATCTCTACTTAGACCCATAGACAATGGGAATGTATCAAATATTTTAAAAATAGAATAGGAAAACTACAGTATAAGCACTAATATCTCACCTCTGAGAAATCAAAATAGTCTTTCCTACTAAAGAAACTGAGACTCAAAGAAACAAAGCAAAACAAAACAAAACAAAAAACTCTACCACCAACAACAAATGGAAAAAAACGATTATCCAATAAGGATTTTTTTTTCCCCAAGATCACAGAGAAGTACAAAAAATAAGAATTAAAATTCTGGTCGAAAATTTTATTTACTTTTAATTAATGTGTTAAGTGAACACAGCAGGGGTCTAGATAATCTCTAGTCCAATTCTACCTGTAGCTAGGAAGAACATGAACTGGACAAAGTAAATCTGTACTATTCTATTTCTCCTTTACCACGGCCCTCAGATATTATGACTAAGGAAGAAGAAGTCTACAGCTGTCTTTTTTTGAAGATTTTATTTACTTTGGGGGGGGCAGAGAAAAAGAGAGAGAGAATCCTGAAGCAGACTCCCTACTAAGCACTAAGACAGACACAGGGCTCAATCCCAGGACACTGAGATCAGGACCTGAGTCAAAATCAAGAGCCAGCCACTAAACTGCCTGAGCCACCCAGCCACCCCTCCAATTTCTTCTTCAGATATATATATGTGAAAAGAATTTTTAGGGTCTATTTTATTCATTTTTTAGCCTTTATTTTACCTTTTCTGTTTTTTCCAGGGTTTTAATGTCCACTTTATTCATAAAGTTGTTCTCAGTGCTAACATAGTAGTCACCCTTGTACCGCACATAGTTGACATTGGTATTGTCAGTTATTGCTGAAACCAAACCCCAGAGTTAAACAACACAAGGTACTGTAGCACACAATCAGAACAACACAGTTTAAACATCCTCTCTTACTAGGAAAAAAAAATCTATTTCAAAATATATATTTATATAGATTGACACATATCATAATTAAATAATCATCACTATCACCCAGAAATGCTGGGTATAGGAAAGGCTGCTTACCAGGCAGCTCAAACTTTGACATGAAACGTTCAAAAACATTCTTGCACGGATCAGGGAGAGCCAACGTGCCAAATTCTGAGATCACAATTCGGTCATGAACACTATTGGCCTTATATGTATCACTCTGCAGGAACTTGCTTTTGTAGGTCACCATGCCCTTCTCCATCTTGAACTGGTGAAGCAAAGCCATTCCATCAAACCAGTGATTGTACCTTCAAACAGGAGAAAAAACAGAAAAATAAATATCAGCGAGAAAAACATGGGAAAAAATGAGAGCTTTCAAATATAGACATAAGGAATTGGAATGGCTTCCCAGCACAACTTGTTCATTCAGAAAACTTGAAATTAAGGGAAAATAACTTTTGAGTATATGCCAGAGTACAATGGAAAAGAGCAACCTATATTCTCCTGACCCCACCCTGTCAAAAAACTCATACTTAGAAGGTTAAAAAAAACCTCTAAATTGGTGATTCCTAAGATAATTCTGATTTTTATCTGATAGCCAAGAGAATAGCATGTAAGGATACGGAATATTTGACACTTCCTCAATTAAAATGGGTTCCTAAGCTTTTAGAAATAGTTATTTTCATACCTTATATTTTTCTTTTCCTTTCAATTTATCAGAATTATGCTAAAGTAAACAAGATGACTGTCCTTACAGGATAATCATTTTTGTACATATGATTACAGTAGAAATGATCTACTTAAATGATGGAATATCAAAAAACTACAAGGAAAAGTTGGTGGATTTACTTTTTAAAGGGTTTCACATCATATAGTCTTTTCATTCCTGTGCTGACAGACCAGCGCGGATAAGCAAGGCTAACACCACTGCCTTAAGGCAATGGTTCTGAAAGCAGGGAATCAAAGAGATATTCATACACCCGTGTTTATAGCAGCATTATTCACAATAACCAAAAGATAAGCAACCCAGTGTCCATTAAAAAGGAAGGAAATTCTGTCACATGTTGTAACATTAAGAATTTTGAGGACATTGTAAATGAAATAATCCAGTCTCTCTCTCACACAAACACACACACACACACACACACACACACACACACACACACAGAAAGACACACACACACAGTATAGTTTCAGTTTTGCAAGAAGAAAAAGTTGGGAAGATCTGTTTCACAATGTAAATAAACTTAACACTAATCTTTACCCCCTAAAAATGGCTAAGATGGTAATTTTATCTTATATGGTTTTTTAAAAGATTTTATTTATTGAAAGGACAGCATGAGAGAGTGTGAGAGGCAGAGGGAGAGAAAGAAGCAGACTGAGATGAGCACAGAGCACAAAACAGGGCTTGGTACAGGGCCCTGAGATCATGACCTGGGCCAGTCAGACCCTCAACAGACTGAGCCACCCAGGCACACCTATGTTATGTTTTTTACCACAATAATAAAAAAAAATATGCAGGAAATAAAGTAAAAAAAAAAAAAAAAAAGACTCTTTACCCAGTGATTGGACATGCCATCTTTATCTTTGACCTAATTTCCATTTGTTCTTGAGTTTATTTCACTTGTTTATTTATTCATGCACTGAAGAATGTGTTAATCATTGATGCTTTATAGTATTCGTTTTAAGATTTATGTGTCTATTTGAGAGCAAGAAAAAGAACATGAACAGGAGGGGCAGAGGAAGAGCAAGACCTCAAGCAGGCTCCGTACCGAGCATGGAGCCCAATGCAGGGCTTGATCTCCTTACCCTGAGATCATGACCTGAGCCAAAATCAAGAGTCAGATGCTTAAATGACTGTGCCACCCAGGCACCTCATAGTATATTTTAATGTCTGGAAGGGCTAATCCCTTCATTGAAAAATCTTTTTCAGTGTTTTCTTGACTATTCTTGCATATTTATTTTTCCACATAAACTTTATATTGATTTGTCTAACTTCCTTTAAAAACTTGTTAGAATTCTTTTTTTTTTTTAATTTTTTTTAATTTTATTTATTTATTTGACAGAGAGAAACACAGTCAGAGAGGGAACACAAGCAGAGGGACTGAGAGGGGGAGAAGCAGGCCTCCCGCCGAGCAGAAAGCCCGATGTGGGACTCGATCCCGGTTCTCCAGGACCATGACCCGAGCTGAAGGCAGTCGCTCAACCAACTGAGCCACCCAGGCGCCCCAAAACTTGTTAGAATTCTTATTAAATTTTTAAATTTTAAAATTAACTTAGGGAGTACTGACATCTTTATGTTGTTGAATTATCCTACTCAAGAACACAGGATGATTTTTCATTTGTTTAACTGTATCTTTCAGGAGTGTTTTAAAGTTTGCATATTTCTTGTTAAGTTCCTAATATTTAATCTTCTATGTTGCTACTGTAAAGGGTTTTTTCCACCATTATTTTCCCTAAGTGGTTATTATGGGTGTATATGAAGGCTATTGATTTTGGTACTTAATTTTATACCCTATTACCTTACCTTTTATTGTTTGAGCCAGTGTTATCTAGTGTTATTCTGTGTGGTTTTCCAGGTTTACTAAGATATCTTAAAACAGTTTTACTCTACTAATCCTTGTGTCTCTAATCAGTTTCTTTAGTCTAACTGTATTGGTTACATCTGGTTGAAAAGCAGTGGAATAGTGGCCATTTTCTCATTGTTCCTGTCTTAAAGAAAATACCTGTAGTCTTTCCCAATTTATTACTGGTTTTAAGACTAAGATTAAAATATATTATGTGGGGGTGCCTGGGTGGCTCAGGTGGTTAAGCGACTGCCTTTGGCTCAGGTCATGATCCCAGAGACCCTGGATCGAGTCCCACATCGGGCTCCCTGCTCAGCGGGAAGCCTGCTTCTCCCTCTCTCACTCCCTCTGCTTGTGTTCCCTTTCTGGCTGTGTTTCTCTCTGTCAAATAAATAAAATCTTTAAAAATATATATATAGGGACGCCTGGGTGGCTCAGTTGGTTAAGCCACTGCCTTCGGCTCAGGTCATGATCCCGGAGACCCGGGATCGAGTCCCACATCAGGCTCCCTGCTCGGCGGGAGGCCTGCTTCTCCCTCTCTCACTCCCCCTGCTTGTGTTCCCTCTCTGGCTGTGTTTCTCTCTGTCAAATAAATAAAATCTTAAAAAAAAAAAAATAAAAAAATAAAAAAATATATATATTTATATATATATATATACACACACATACATCTATATAACTACACACAAGTATGTATACATGTACACACATATTTTATATACATGTTATATATACATATGCATATAGATTATATGTACAAATAATATACTTAAGAGTTATTGGTGTTTTTAATTTATTTGCATGCATTTATTGAGAGCTATTTAAGAGCAGGTCACCCCCTGGATACTGGGGATTTAGGGTGAACAAGAAAAAATTCCCTGCCTACATGGAACTTTTATTCTGGTGGAGCAACAGTCAATAAACAAGTAAACAAAATACTAGGCATTTGATAGTGCTGGGCAGAGAATTAAAATAGACAATACCATTTTTTTTTAAGATTTTATTTATTGGGACACCTGGGTGGCTAGTTGGTTAAGCCACTGCCTTTGACTCAGGTGGTGATCCCGGAGTCCCGGGATCAAGCCTACATCAGGCTACCAGCTCCACAAGGAGTCTACTTCTCCCTCTGACCTTCTCCCCTCTCATGCTCTCTCTCTCACTCTCAAATAAATAAATAAAATCTTTTTAAAAAAGAAAATATTGGGATGCCTGGGTGGCTCAGTGGGTTAAAGCCTCTGCCTTCGGCTCAGGTCATGATCTCAGGGTCCTGGGATCGAGTCCCGCATCGGGTTCTCTGCTCAGGAGGGAGCCTGCTTTCTCCTCTCTCTCTGCCTGCCTCTCTGCCTACTTGTGATCCCTCTTTCTGTCAAATAAATAAATAAAATCTTAAAAAAATATATTGTATTTATTTATTTGAGAGAGAGAACACACAAGCGAGGGGAAGAATAGAGGGAGAGGGACAGTTTCTGAGCTGAGTGCCTCGCCCATCACTGGCTTCGATCTCAAGATCCTGAGACCATGACCTGAGCCAAAACCGAGAAACCAAGAGTCTGACTCAACTGACTGAGCCATGCAGGTGCCCCACTATGTACTATAATTAATAATAACATTTTTAGATGTGGGGATCAGTGAAGGATCAAAGGACGTGAGACTTGAGCTGATATCTGAATGACAAGAATCAGATTGGGAAGATAGATAAAAGCTAATGATAAGACCCTGAGCAAAAATAAATGTGTCCAGTTTGAGGAACTGAAAGAGCCACTGTGTCTGGGGAACACTGTAGGGGAGCTGTATGAGGTGAAGACATAGTCTCCTCCTTTAGGAACTTGTGGTGCAACAAAGCTTGGTAGTCATACAGACAGTTCCTGACACTTCTCTTTTAGCATAAGCCCTCAGAGGACTACAAATTCGTAATATTTTGCAAAGCAGAAAAGTCAGGACTTTTTTTTTTCTCCCCCAGAATTAAATCTCTTTTTTCTTTTTTTATGTAAACTACAATTTTTTCACCTGTAATCAAAGGGACTGCATGACAATGTTAGCCTCAGAGAGAAAACAGATTTAATGCATATTCCATAGAACAAGCCATTCTAAAAAATCCAAATTGTTCTCCCAAAACAAGACTTACTTATCCTTTCCAAACTCGAATTTCCCAGGCCCAATTCGAAGTAGACAGCCACTGAGCCACTTGGGAAAATGTCCTCGGACTTGAGCAGAGACCATCTGTGGCGTCTCCTCCACCGTGGTTAGCAGCGGTGCAATACACGGAAGCCCCTCACGCTTACCGAAGGTTGCCTTCTGATCAGTACTTGCCATGTATTTTTTCAAAACTGTGAGGAGGAAATCAAAAGCACAAAAAAACTGTACAAGATGCCTGTTTCTCCCTAGACAATACTCTTACCTACTGGTAAGGGAAAAGTATAAAAACCAATACCAAATAAAGTCTCCAAATTCCTCTTCTTCCTCATTCTCAAACTGTCACTGCTCTGGTTCTCCATTTTTGAACTACAACAATCCCTTTTTTTTTTTTATTCTTGCAGTACAAATCTTCCAAAGAATTAACTCAGGACTGTATTATTATCATTTCTCATGGTTGAACAATGTTCTTCTTTTCACAAGATTGGATATATGTATTAACCTCAGATGTGCTAAAAGCAACCTCATTGTTATGATAAAAAATGACCACTATTTATCAGTATCCTAATTACCAGAATGGGATGCCAAAGATTTCACAACAACTTATGAGAATTTGGTAGGATCTGCAACTCAATTTCTTCCATTTTGATGACATATGCACGGATGTGCATGGCATTTTCAAAAGAAGGGTGTCATGAACTAAATTATGCAGTGATGCTTGATCTGAAATTACCTTAAGTTCAAAAAGCCACAAGAAGAAAAAATCGTAATTATATAAGAAGCTGAAAATTATCCCTTTTATTTCATATTTTTTGGTGTTCACAAGGCAGTGTTGCTTAACACAGAGGGGTGATCAGATATGTAATTAGACAATGCTTTATTTCATAAAATTTTAACAGTAGGGCACCTCAGTGGCTCAGAGGGTTAAAGTGAGGTTAAAGTGCCTTCAGCTCAGGTCATGATCTCAGGGTCCTGGGATCAAGGCCCACATGGGCTCTCTGCTCAGCAGGGTCCTCTGCCTACTTGTGATCTCTCTCTCTGTCAAATAAATAATAAAATAAGTTTTTAAAAAAATTTTTAAGTAATACTGAAGTCTAACCTAGAAAAACTAACAGAGATACTGTTCTTCTGAAGTGAGATTTGCATTATTTTAGCAAAATATTTCACAATGTTATATCTCTTATCTCATTTCTTTCAAATCTTTATAAAATTCAATTTAGAGTACCTAATTCCTTCTACTTTCTTATAAGAAACAGTTCATTCAAAGCCAACTATTTCCTGTTTTCCAAAAAAACTGACTAATCTATCCCTAAGGAAATGCTAGTATTGTTCAAATTCTATCTCAAGAGTTATCTCCTGGGGCACCTGGGTGGCTCAGTTGGTTAAGCAACTGCCTTCGGCTCAGGTCATGATCCCGGAGACCCGGGATGGAGCCCTACATGGGGCTCCCACTCAGCGGGAAGCCTGCTTCTCCCTCTCTCACTCCCCCTACTTGTGTTCCCTCTCTGGCTGTGTTTCTCTGTGTCAAATAAATAAAATCTTAAAAAAAAAAAAAAAAAAAAGAGTTATCTCCTTTTTGAGGAAGTGTAGTGTAATATTTAATAAGAGTACTGGACCCAGTTCTGCCGGTCTCTGAATTGCTTCAAATCCTGGCCTGCTATTTTTCAAATAAATAGCCTTGAGCAAGGCAACCTCTCTGTCCTGTTTCCTCCTTTCTAAGGGGGATAATAATAATTCTTATTACTTCTAAGGCTATACGTAATAAATAAGTTATGTTAAGTTTTTAGAACAGTAAATACTCGAAAATGTTAACTATCATTATAGCTTTTAATGATCAATCCAACAAGATGTAATATCATCTTCCTTCAAAGTATTTATTCATTCAACAAAGTAGTAACTGGTAAGAGATAAAAAGTATTCAAACCTGATATAAGTGAACATTCAAAGAGACCATGTATACTGTAATCGGTGTTTTTGTTTGAGCACTGTTTCTCAAAGTACAGTCTGAGGACCACTTAGAACAGAAATATGTGGTACCACTGCTAAAATGCAGATTCCTGGCCTCTGCCCTGGATCTAATCAGAATTTCAGGGATAAAGGAAGCAAGTATTCTTAGGCTATGAAAATTTGAGAACCACACTACTAATATTGTATACTAATATTGTATAAAGAGGATGCTTTAAAACTCTTAGGTATTTATCTTACTACTTTTATTTATATTATGCATATTCATCTCACTCTCCTCTTCCATTATAATAAATGTCCTGAGGTCAGTTTAGTCCTCTTACTTAAGTAGAATTAAATCCCCCTGCTTGTGTTCCCTCTCTAGCTGTGTTTCTCTCTGGCAAATAAATAAATAAATCTTTAAATAATTTTAAAGTTTATAGTGCATATTAGTAGGATTTTTGATAGCTCAGCATCAGCCAATCTCAAGAAATAAAAATCATGCAACAATAGAAGCTAGAATAGAAAGCTACAAAACAGGGGCGCCTGGGTGGCTCAGTTGGTTAAGCGACTGCCTTCGGCTCAGGTCATGATCCCGGAGACCCGGGATCGAGCCCCACATCG
>PITA01014805.1:0-40673 GCA_004023965.1 Spilogale gracilis
ACAAACAAATCAATCTTTAAACCTCAGTTTCCTCAACCCTAAAAGGTGGATGTGAAGAGGATCTTCTTCATAGGAATGCCAGACAGACTGAGAATAATGCAAACAAAATGTTTAGTCTAGTTCCTGACAGAAAGTAGAAGCCAGCAAATGACAGCTGTCACAATGATGGTAATAGAGATGGCTAATTTCACAGTTATTATTTTTTATTGCCACTGTTATCATCACTGTTATGATTATCAGTATTAGGATGTCCCTAGCACTGTGTTTAACACTGTAACTAAAAAGGCATTCGGTTTCCTTGCTTTGGAAGATAGCCCAATGCTCTCCACACACCTCATTGCTGGACTGTCCCTTCTCTGATCTCGGTACTCTCTGGGTTTATTAATAATAGACTCTTGGGTTGAAGTAAAAGCTTGCACACCATCCAATATGCCTGAAGGGAAATGGTGATAACATACAGATTCCTACTTGTTTTCTTAGGCCTAATTAGGAGAATACAATGTCATCCTTTAAAAAAAAAAAAAAGGCAAGCAGTAAAACCATCTTAGTAGTTATCCTACAGAATTCTGCTTTGTGCTTGAAACTTGTAATTATCTTTAACAAACATGGGTGCTAATAATTCTATCTGCTCTTTAGACAAGAAACAAGAAGACTTCTGGCTCCATCAGCCCACAATCTCAGACAATTTCCTTTGGAGGCTGCCTCTTCCACCCGTTAGATGCAAGGTGGGAGGTCTGTTTGCAAAACAGAAGGTTTCTAGGCTGGAAGCCAAGAGCCCACACCAGGAGGAAGACGTGTCAGTGGACCAGGGTCAGGTCCCTGAGGCGTCAAAAAGACATTCCCCAGCTTGGCAGCCTGACCAGAGAAAACTAGACCTCAAATTTGGTTTTTTTCATGGAGAAAATGGAGACAGGTCCAACAACTGAATCTGATCAACATGTGTATTAACATCACACCTAAAACAGAAAGGGCATATGAATGAAGTAAAAAGCAGTCATCAGTAGAGCATACAACTTTTTTTTTTTTTAAGATTTTAGTTATTTATTTGACAGAGAGAAATACAGTGAGAGAGGGAACACAAGCAGGGGGAGTGAGAGAGGGAGAAGCAGGCTTCCCGCCAAGCAGGGAGCCCGATGTGGGGCTTGATCCCAGGACTCCGGGATCATGGCCTGAGCTGAATGCAGATGCTTAACTACTGAGCCACCCAGGCGCCCCTCAAATGTACTTTAAACATGCCTAAATAGATGCCGTTGCCTCTTCTCTGCTGGAGTAACACTTTCCTTCTATTTTGGATCAGGAAAATTTTTCTAATCCTTAACATTAAAACGTCCTATAATTACAAATACTCAATAATTAGTGCGAGCCCTTCCTAAGTAGGCTTAGCAATGTATTTCATCTCATGTAGACAGTTCTGAGCTTCGCTTCCTACCCCCACATATTCCTGCCCCCATCGCTGGGATAGTAACTCTGGAACATTCTCTTGTAAATGACCGATCAGTGTATTATGTGGGAAACAGAGGAACTTTCACCCAGTAATCATTCCCTGGGCATGGGGACTCTCTCCTTGGGCTCACCAGAAATAAGACTTAAGCCAAAATCTGCCTCCCAAGTCCCAGGACCACAGTGAGCAGCACATGGTGATGACGGGATAGAAAATCTGGCAAATCACCCAGGAGACAGGTAAAGGACAGAGTCCCAAGATTTCCAGAGTCTGCCCCAATCCCCAATCACCTAACCCAGAGCTCCTAAAAGAGAAGGTGAAGTCCGTAATCGTTTCCATCCTTACCTCAAGAGAGAACGCGGTGGTCAGGCTCCTCTCTCCGGCTGACCGTGAAGAGGTGTCTCTGCCCACACAAAGTAAGCAGCCTACCAAAGATACAAAGATAAGGTAAGAACTACTGTGGGCGATGTGTTACATTCCTCAACAACTGGAATGTTTCCTGGCAAAAAGCGGGTCCCTGGATGTTTGAAGACCTTTCAGAGTACAACAGCAGCAACATAATCAATTGAATGATATCAAATGCACGAAATCCCTGGAATCAAGTCAGGTGGGGCTGTTCAAGCTGCAGAGAGTGAGCTAACGTTTTCTTAACATGCGCCTGGGGCCCGTCTAATTGGGAACAGTAGTAATTGGTGAAATCATATACCTCATCACATCCTTCGACAAAAATGGCTGCTTACCAAGGAGCTGGCAGAACTTTGTATAACACTTACACATACCAGGCTATGTTGGCAGGTCAGAGCATTCACACATTCACACACTCAACACATCCACACACAATGAAGACTCTATGCCTGTAACTAACCCTGGTCTTTGGAAGACTGCCCTACCAGCTGACGAAACAATGACACCATGAGACTTAACCCTAGATAAGGGGGTGGGAGGGAAATGCAACCTTCTTCTACATGCACTCAAAGCAGCACATGTAGAAGACCCCAATTATAGCCCCTTTGAGGGAAATTCTATTGTATTTTTACAGCCCTACTCTGTGATGGTTAATTTTGTGCTTAATCAACTTGACTGGGCTATGTTGCCTGGTTGTTCGGTCAAACCCAAGTCTAGATATTGTTGTAGAGGTATCTTTTAAATGTGATTAACATTTAAATCAGTTGACTTTGAGTAAAGCAGATTACCACTTGGTAACTGATTGGCAATTGATTACCTATTGGTAATTGATTATCCTATTGGTCAGGATTCTTTGGAGAACCTTAATACACCATCTAATGTCAAGAAAGAATGTGTTAACTTATAAAATACACATATGATGTGAAAAAGACAATACAAAAAGACTCCAGAGCATGAGGAATATTCCACAGAAATGCATTTTGTAAGGTACTAAACTATTACTTGATGTGGTTCATAAATGAAGTTCTGAGCACCCTACTAGCCAAAGCAATGAAGAGACATAATCACACTGACTCTAAGACATAAAGTATAAGGTACACACTTTAAGTGTGTTGGCTTTTTCTTGTTATTAAGAAATTTCTCCCAAGGTGTTAACCTTTCCTTCCTAGGGTAAATTCTTAAAGCATCCTTTCTCATCCACACTGAAGGATCAGCAGGGAAAGTAATTAATTAAAGTGCCTCTAACTATACATAGTAGGGAGTCTGCAATACTGCTTCTTACTGCATCCCTCAGGGAGAGATCAGAGGCCAAAGCACAATCCACTGACGTGATCTAGCAAAGCCAAAAAGAAGCCCAAGTACATGAAAGTCTGATCATCTGGCTTGATCCAGGGATAAAAATTAGAATTTCTGGAACAATGAGTGAACCCTATCTCCCTTGAGATATTTCCCAGAGATACCATTTCTTCCAGTGAAAAGCTGGATAGGAAGCGGGCTCCACTACCAGAGGCTGTGGTCTCTGGCAATTGTCTGGAGTGAAGGCTTTCTCTACTGTCGAGCAAGGGCAGGTGCATAGCAAAACTGCCCCCAGAGAGGTTTATAAGTTCGGGTCACACATGTCTGAGAAAGGTAAGGTCTCATTTTTATAGGTTTGCATTTGTAGAAGTCTTAAAGAGCCTTCTTACGTTAGAATCAATTGTTAAAAAATTTTTATGATGGCAAAACATAATAAAATTAACTAATTAAACATTTTTTTAATTTAACTCACTCTATTTATTTTTATTAACATATAATGTATTACTTGTTTCAGGGGTACAGGACTTTGATTCATCCGTCTTACACAATTCACAGCACTCGCCATAGCACATACCCTCCCCAATGTCCATAATCCAGCTACCCCATCCCTCCCCCCACCAGCAACCCTCAGTTTGTTTCCTGAGATTAAGAGTCTCTTATGGTTTATCTCCCTGTGCAACTCAGTGGTGTTAATTATAGTTGCAGTGTCATGCAAGCATCAACACCATCCATTTCCAGAACCTTTTCATTATCCCAAACAGAATCTCTGTACCATTAAACAATGAGTCTCAGTTGCTCACCTGCCCTCACCCTTGCAGCCCCTGATAGCCACTATTCTACTTTCTGTCTCTATGGGTTTGCAGAATTGAGGTTCCTCATGTAAGTGGAATCGTGTATAATCTTTGCCCATTTGTGCCTGTATTTAACTTAGCATAGTGTTTTCAATGTTCATGCATGTTGTACCATGTACCAGAATTCCACTTCTCTTCATGGCTGAATAATATTCCATTGCTAGTATATACCACATTGTGTTTACCCCGGAATGATCATTATATAATTAACTCAACAATCATTGAATATTTACGATGTGACATGTCTGATTTTTTAGACGTTAATATGCTGAGAACAGTATTATGGCAGAATCAGAAGTGCTACTCCACAAGGAACCAATTAATTGTATAAATCCTACTTTCAGAATCAGTAGCAGCAGCAAGAAAATAAAAGTCTAAGTTTCTCTTCCCTAAGGGTTAGGGAAATCTCGCCCACAACCTTAATTAATGTTCTTCTTGTTTGAAGCTGAAGTGAGATCAGAATATCCCCACTATGTGGCCAGTATGCTCTGTAATGCTTCATGTCCCAGTGCCTAACGCTCACTAAGTGTCATCCCTGACCGCCTCCCCCCAGTGATAATGAGCTTCTATCTAAAGAGCTGATGTCAAGAAGTCAGACAAACTGCAGTCCTGCGAAGCACTGCTTTCTGTCCCTACAGATAGAATACCCTGACAGAACCACCTAGAAAAACATCTGCCCCCTAACTGGTTTGCCATCCATCAGCTTTTTATTTCTAGACACGCACATAAGGGAACAAGTCTTCTGTGTAGAAGACTTGTAAGCAGCCCACAACCCCTCCCCAGCAAGACAATGTAATAGTTGAAAGAGAACCTGCCCGCCTCTCTGGGCTTCACCTTCAGAGCAAATAAAAGAGCAGACGGTGTGAATCAGGGGGCTGCCATGACACACCTGAATCCACACAAGTGGCCCAGCGTGAGTCATCAAAAGAGGTCTACAGGAGTTGATGAAAAACCACTGTTTTTGCACACTGACAAGGGAATTGCAAGCAAAAATCAGGAGCCAGAGAGGATTTAGGCCACTTTGTTCAGCCTGAACTTCTCAGCTGGGAGGATCTGCTGTCATCCTAGATTGTTAACAATGGGCTGAGCTGAACTTCATTACTGCTTTTGTGTTCGGTTAACAGGGAATATGTCATTCAACCAACCAAAGTGCTTTGAGAAAAATAGAGAATTTAGCTTTGAGTTCCTCCTGTGTGTTTTTTAAGACTGATTTTGAAAGCTAGAGTTTTTTGTAGATCAAAACAAAATGAACAGTTAAGATTGTTCCTTTTACACTACATCAAAAACTAACGATGTATTGTATGGTGACTAACATGACACAATAAAAAAAAAAGATTGTTCTTTTTAGTATATGGTTGAACAATCCATTGCCTCTGAAACAGGAGACTTTTCCATGGGTTGTAGAAGCCAGCCCCAGGCAGGCTAGAAGTAGGATGCTGATACAAATATCGCAAAATTAGCCTAATTGGGAAACCTCAGAAGAGGACACTTAGCTCTCTGTCCCAAGTCATTACTCTATCCCTCTTCTCAGGGCGTCAATAATACACATTTTGGAGGTAGATGAGGGGCACAACTAGAGTATGAAAATCTCATCTGTGATAATCATTCTAATCCTTCAACTTGGGTTAATTTCATTCAAACCTTTCTAATGCACACCCACAAACACCCTCAAAAATATCTTCCCACAGCTTGGATCCATTTTCAAATGGATTGAAACAAGAATCCTGATAAGGCAGAGCCCCTGGGTGGTGCAGTCAATTGACTGTCTGACTCTTGATTTCAGCTCAGGTTGTCATCCTGGGGCTGTGAGATCGAACCCCAGGTCAGGTTCTGTGCTCAGTGCAGAGTCTGCTTGGGTTTCTTTCCCCTTCTGCCCCCTCCAATAAATAAGTCTTAAAAAAACAAACAAACAAAAAGAACCCGGATAAGACATCAGGGCTCATCAGAAGTTATAAAATTAAACTTGAACCAGGTAGAATGCCAATTCCTTTCTGTTAAGGGCTGAATTGTGTCCTCTTCCATGTAGACACAGAACACGGATACAGGAGAGCTGACTGAGGTAGGTCTTTGTTAGTTCTGGGAGCCATGAACAGCATAGCTTAATTTCCACCCTTCCCTCCAAAATTCCTATGTTGAAATCCTAGCTGCATCCCCCCATCAAGTACCTTGGAATGTGACTATATTTAGAGACAAGGTCCTTAAAGAAGTGAAGTCCTTAGGGTAGACCCTCACCCAATATGACTGCTGGCCTTATAAGAGGTAATTAGGGCACAGACACATACAGAAGAAAGACCATGTGAGGACAGAGAGTGAAGATGACCATTTGCAAGTCCAGGAGAAAGGCCTCAGAAGAAACGAAACCTGCCCACACCTTGCTCTCAGACTTCCAGGCTCCAGAACTGTAAAGTAAGAGATTTCTGTTGTTTAAACCACTTAGTCTCTGGTACTTGTTATGGCAGCCCTTCCCTTTTTCCTTTTCTGAATGCCTACATTTCCAGGGAGGAGACTATGCAGGTGACAGGGACATTCTGTGTCCTATCTCTCAAGGTGCTCGCTATCATTCATTTCCTTTTCCCCAACCAGGGTAATCTAGAAATCCAAAGAAGTGACAAGTAGGAACACATCACAGATGCCCTGAATACCCCTACTCTAAAACAAGGCACCCGTGCCTGCCCCGAGACCTCTGACATCCAAAACTATAGGAACATTCTCTGGCTTTCCCAAATGTTCTCTGCTAATCAGAAGTCACCCTGCAAACAATCTTGGGAATACTGTGTCCAGAAACTGAGTCTTCATTTCTCTTGCCTCAATACCCAAGGCTGGCTCAGATGCCTTAACCAAGCTTAATTCCATCTCTTCCTAAAAAGAAAAGGAGAGGTTGGGGGCCAAAGAGTTTTGCACATTACAGAAACGAGTCCAGAGCAAGAGATTATCAGCGATAAGAGGACTCCCAGTTGCCCCAAGACTTGATTCACAAGTAATTACTTTCTCCTTCACTGGAGAAGTTCATACAGGAGAGCTGACATGTGTCTCTGTTAGTGCTGGGAGCCATGAACACCACAGCTTAATTTCCACTCTGCGTAGATAACATTTGGCCTCTAGCATAGGTAGGCACTGGGTCTGGCTCTAGGTTCTTTGGCTTGAAAGGCAGTGCGCTGCACTCATGGAGGGACAGGGACAGTCACACAAGATGGACTGGACGGTCAGTGGTTAAATCACCAGGGACAGGGGAAGCACAAGGAACCATGCAGCTTGTCCTCATGTCCCAGCTCCATCAGCCTCCTCAAGCTCTTTGGTCTCACTCTGGCTACCTCCCCAAGCCAACACAAGCTTCACGTGGCTTTGCCTGGAAGGTCCAAAAACAAATGTGAAATTTCCTATGAGAACTAATGCTGATGAGCACTCGAGGGCTCAGTGGACAAGGGCCTTGGGGTCCTCTCCAGACTGCAGCGATGGGGTGTGGGATTCTGTCCTGGGTGCATTCCAGCAGTGGGGGACCACTAACACTCAAGCTGACATTCATGCCTGCCAATTCCCAGCCCCTGGAAGAAAAAGGAGAGCAGACTGATGCAATTAGCTAGGCGAATAGGAACTTGTCAAACCCTTTAGATAAGACAGTACTTGAATTTATTCAGTTCCCATTATGGGAGGGTGACTGTGCTTCCCCCCTCCCATCTTCCCCCAATATGCCCCCTGCTGATTCTGTGGGCTGCGCAGCACTTTCCTAGTAAGAAAGTGAAAAAAGAAAGGATGATTTCTCAGCCTACAAATTCAAGGGCTCCACTGTTAAATCAGCACGTACCACGCCTTCAACCAAAGGGTAATTGGACCTTAATGGAGTCAAGGGACACATCCTGTTGACTTTGTCACAGAACCTCAAACCCAGTGATGGATTTTTTAAGTTTTCAATTAATTAAAAAAAAAAAAGTAAGGTTCGTTATCCAGTGCAATGTTCTTTAGACCGCTTACCAATTAATAACACATTCCCCTTGCTAATGGCTCTGTTTCAATTATTGGGTTGTAAGCACTTCAAGAGTCCATATGGAATCTTACTCTTACATCCTTCTCATATGTAAGAGCCTGGTGTCAGACACAAAACAGAAACTTGGTAAAGGCTCAATTACTCATTGCTTTTGCTTTGGAAAGAGCATTCCCTGTAAGGAAGCAAATCTACTCTACCTGCCTCGCTTAATCAAAAACACGACTCCCGCCCCGCCTCTGGCCCCCACACCCGCCTCCCAAACTCACAATAGCAACAGGATCTTCACAATCAATGTCCACAGTGGATCCAGCGGATCCTACAAAACAACAGAGTTACAGGTGGAGTTCCGAGGTTGGTAAATTCTCGTCCTCTTCCAAAATCTGAGTATTTCTGTGTGTTTCCTAGGACCGCCGTAACAGTACCACAAGTTTAGTGACTAGCAACAGGCGTTTATTCTCTCACAGTTCTGAAGGCCAGAAATCCAAAATCGAGGCGTCAGTGGGTGGATGCCCTCTGGAATCTCAGAGAGAGCCTCTGTCCTCCCACACTCAGTGGCTCCGTGCTCCCATGCTCTGGTGGCTCCGTGCTCCCACGCTCTGGTGGCTCCGTGCTCCCACCCTCGGTGGCTCCGTCCTCCCACGCTCGGTGGCTCTGTCCTCCCACGCTCTGGTGGCTCCGTGCTCCCACGCTCTGGTGGCTCCGTGCTCCCACGCTCAGTGGCTCCGTGCTCCCACGCTTGGTGGCTCCGTCCTCCCACGCTCGGTGGCTCTGTCCTCCCACACCCCTCAGTGTGGACCTACATAACAGCCGTCTCTGCCTCTGTCTGCTCCTGCCCTTTCCCTGGGTTTGTGTTCAGACCTCCCTCTCTCTTCTAAAGACACCAATCATTAACTCTGGGGCCCATCCTAAATCTTGCATGAGCTCATCCGAGGATCCTTAACTTAATTACATCAGCAAAGACCCTATTTCCAAATAAGATCACATTCACAAGTCCTGGGGATTAGGATTTAGCTATATCTAGTTTGGGGGGTTCTATTAATCTCATTAAATATCCAAAGTCGGAACACATCATCTGTACCGGAAAACCCCATCTTCTTCCCAATGCTCTTTTTCACAGACTCATTTCCTGCTCAGGACCCAGATTGAACTCTTGAGTCACATTCAAGGCCCTTCACCCACTTGCTCCCTCATTCCCATCAGTTCCATAATACGTAGACATGAAGTACAGTTCAATTAGTTCTATCCTGCAAAAGAGCTTATGCCTGTCCCTTCTCTCCCATGCCTGTGGCCTGACAACCTTGGCCCCAGGTAGAATTCCCTGTCTCCTACTGCTCTGCCGACTTCCTGACCAGATGGTGCCACATGTTGCTAATTCAAACAGAGCCCGATCAGGCCACAACCCTGTCTGCAGACTTTCAGCCACACCTCACCAAATGAAGGCCCATCTCAGGGTAGCCTAGCATCCAGGTCCACTAGAAGGAGCACCAAACCCTCTCCCAGGCTTATTTTCCACCACACCCCTCCACTAGACAGGTCTAGGGCCTGGTCAAAGTGAATTACAGAGTATTCTTAAGTAGACTCTCAAAGGATTCCAAGACTTTCAAGCCCCTTCATGCATTTATTCAATAAGCTTCTATCTTGGCATTGTCAGTGTTCCCTTGTCAATATCTTCACAGACTAGCCCAACTCAAAAGACAACTCCTCCACAAGTCTTTGAGAAGTTTCATCAACCATACTGGATTCCTCTTTCTTTTAAAACTTATAAGCCTGCCAGATGGATAGGGCATTCTTGTACTCTCCTCCCCTATGTGATTCAAACACATGTCACAAACCTCATGACCAAGTCTGAGTAGAACCTTGCTTCATTCATATGTACATCTTCTCCAAAATCTAGCACAACACCTTGCAGATAACATGTGCTCAGAAATATATGATCAATAAAAGGTATACTGAATAAGAAAATAATATAGTCTCTGTCTTCAAGCAGCTTACCTTTGGGGACGGGGAGGATGGGATATGCACAAAGGTGAATAACATTAACGAATATGATACTGTAAGTATCCTAGGAGAAGTATAGATGAAATTCTGGGAAAAATACAGAATTGGAAGTTTTGAAAAGAGTACACATTTCCTAAAGAAGTAGAACTTAGAGATCTTGAAGGATACACAACATTTTGATGAGCAAAATGTGGTAAAAAAAAAAAAAAGAGAGAGAGAGAGTGAGAGAATTAGGTACAAAAGCAGCAGCATCTATAAAAGAATCAAGTGAAAGCAAGCGACATTTCCCCCAATTTCATGAAGAGCAGAGCTTTCTGGCCCCCTGAGTGATGAATGGTGAGTAATGGAGGGCAGAGCTACGAAGGTAGGCCAGCATCTCGAATGCTAGGCCAAAGAATTTGAGACGGACACTGCGGGAGCTGGAAACCACGGAAGGCTTTCACACAGGTAGGATGGGGGCACATCAGCACTCCGAGATGAGCTCTTATACAGCGCTGCAGAACTGAACCCGGCGGATGCATCAAAATCCTTTGTTACATTTCAAGACTGCTTAATAGAGAAGGAAAGTACAAAGAACATAATAATTCTCCAAACATGATAAAATCATGTTGATGTTTTGCCACTGTGGCTTTAGAGTTTTTAAGAGAAATAAACTATACCTATCCTTGAGCTCCATTTTGTTCCCTTCCTCCAGAACTAAACCCTTCAGTGAAGATCCTTCTAGTCCATGTTTATACAGAGAAAGAAACAGAGATGGGCTTATACATCCATTAAAAACCATATAGCTTTGGTGTTTGTGTTAAAAGAATAAATAATACCCTTAACAAATATTGCTTTAAATTTGCTTTACTCACTGGAAGCATCTTGAAAAGTTCAGATTCCTGCATCCTATCCAGATCGAATGAATCACAGCCACTGGGTGGCTCAGTTGGTTAAGATTCTGCCTTCGGCTCAGGTCATGATCTCAGGGTCCTCGAACCAAGCCCCACATTGGGCTCCTTGCTCAGTGGGAAACCTACTTCTCCCTCTCCCACTCCCCCTGCTTGTGTTCCCTTTCTCGCTGTCTCTCTCTGTCAAATAAATAAATAAAATCTTGAAAGAAAGAGAAAGGAAGGAAGGAAGAAAGGAAGGGAGGGAGGGAGGGAGGGAGGGAGGGAGATCAAGAGGTCTGGCAATTCCAGACTCACAGGGAGTCGAGGTAAGAGCAAGAAAGAGATGGTCCCAGAAAGGGTGAGCCCAGACATTCGTTTGAGGGGAAGGTTAATAGGCATTACCAGATTCACAAGGGTCCATGACCCAAAAAGAAAGTAAAAGCCTTGATACAGCCCTTTTTCCTTTCTCCATTTTCCTGGGAAGATATAACAATTTAGAGCACACCTAAAAGCTTTTAGAAGGAACATCCAAGACCTGATGTGTTAAATCAGCTGCTCACATGCAGCTTGTCCAGTTCAAAACGGAAAAAGTTGAGCACTCCGGGGAATGTGAGGAACCAGAAGCTTGCATATAGATATCACCCTACTATTGCTTGTGTACTGAAACTGCATAGATTAATGGGTCAGAAGAGGTCTGCTCTTGCAGCCATCTAGAAATATCCTGAGAAAAAAGGAAGAATTAAAACTGCTCGCAGCTCAGAACACATGACTACTAGAATTGCTGACTTCATTAGAAAAGAAAATACACACACACACACACACACACACACACAGGCTCATCTGCATACATTTGTAATCAGCCAATCCTGCTGTACCCAATCCCGAGGCTTCCTACGGTCACCAGACATTTTGTTCTGACTAGAGGTAATCATAATACGTAAATAAGTTCCTACCAAATAAGAATTAATTTAAATGCCTCTCAAAGCTTTTCAAGAGACAGAAAGGATGCCCTTCAGAGATACCTTCTCCTGGGTTAATGAGCTGAATTATTCTGCTTATCACAAGCCAAAGGTAACTTTGATAAAAGTTCTTTCTCAAATTGCTTCACTGTGGGGTTTCTGCTTTGCTTGGTTTTGAATGTGTAGGATATTTAGCCACACAAAGATCCCCAAAGATCCTGGAAGCAGAACAGGTGTTGGGGGCTTAGGCACAGTAAGGCTCAAACAGAATTTGGATCAGTGCTCTGGAGGAACGACTTGAGAGCATGGGACTGTGCACCCCGCCCGCTGTAAAGAATCCTAGCCCCAGACTGGGGGGTGAGCCCTCCACCTGACCTTACCCAGGACACCACTGTATTCCAAAGTCAGTTATAGAACTTTCCATGTGGGCACCTCTAGTTTCTTGTCCTACTTGACAATGCTGCTAGGAAATCTAAGAGATAATAATAGTCTAGAAAAAGATCTGCATCACTTTGAAACATGCCCCCGGGGCCAGCAAGTATGAAGGTCCCCCATAGCTACCAGCCCAAAGTCTCTAATGCCTGTTTTTTGTTACTGGAGGGGATTTCCTGGAGTTGCTTTTCTTTTCTTGGGTTGGTTAATATTTTGGATTTCTCAGGAATGGCTCTGAAAGCTATAGATCTTGGGGCACCTGGTGACTCAGGCAGTTAAGCGTCTCACTCTCAATTTCAGCTCAGGTCATGATCTCAGGGTTATAAGCTGGGCCCCAAGTCAGGCTCTGTGCTGGGCATGGATCCTGCTTAAAAGTCTCTCTCCCTCTCTCCCTCTGCCTCCCTCCCCCCCCCCAAAAGCCATAGTTCTCATATAACAGTCTGAAGCTCAGAGGGTCAACAATATCTTACAGTCCTTTTGCCTGGTCTTCCAAATTACTGCTAACATGACTATAACATTTCCCTTAAATTTCTCTAACAATTTTCCACTGCTCCTCCGAAAAAGGTGAAACTCCTTTCACGCAGCCTGGCTTGGCCCCGTATACCCAGCCTCCTCCCCAACCACTCTCGTTGGTACTCTATCTGCTTCGACCACACTGGCCTTCTTCCTGACGTTCACACTGACCATGTTCCATCGTACCACAAAGCCTCTGGGCATGGCGTCCCCCAACCTAGAGAGCTCGCGCATCTCTTCCTCTTGCCCTGAAGTCTTACCCATCTTTTCTATTATGGTCCATAAGCCACTTTGCCTGGAAAGTCTTCTCTGACCTCTCTCACAGTGTTTAACTCCATCTAAGAAAGGCTCTCAGAACAGTCTATTTTTCGTTCTCCTGAAAGTGCTTAACACAGTTGCAATTTTAAGTCTGCTAGTCTGATCAAGAGCTTCATACCTGTCTCAGGCAATGAATCTTTTTATTTCTTTTTGAAGATTTTATTTATTTATTTGACAGAGAGAAACACATCTAGAGAGGGAACACAAGCAGGGGGAGTGAGAGAGGGAGAAGCAGGCTTCCCGCTGGGCAGGGAGCCCGATGTGGGGTTCAATCCCAGGGCTCCAGGATCATGACCTGAGCCGAAGGCAGTCGCTTAACCCACTGAGCCTCCCAGGCGCCCCTCGAGCACTGGGTCTTAAGCTCTGTGAAAGACGAGACTGTGTCTGGTTTTGTTCAGCCATTATACCACCTTGGCCTACACTAGAGGCTAGTCAGTATCAGATGGCTGCATAGAAAGACAAACACACAACCCCAGAAGGACTGTCTTCTTGCTTCTCCACTCCCTTCTTTTTCCCTTTGTCATAGGTTTCCTTTACCAGGAAGGTTCTGCTCTCCATTCCACCTGCTGTTTGTTTAGAGGTCTGTCTCCTCTAGTACTAAAACAAAGCCTGGGCACCTTCTCTAATTCCGTCAGTACATCCCCAATTTCTCTTCGACTGTCACCCCCACTTTCATTGGTCACTTGTGTCCTAGACTACCATGCTGTGGAGTGCAGGGCTTAGCTCCCTGAGCAGTCCCTGAGGGCTGGAGGATGTCAGCTTCATAGGAAGCAGACCTAACACCTCATGGGACAAAATTACCGAAAGGAAAAGGACATGGGAGTGTCCTTTCTCCCTACTAGGGACTATTTGGTGGGATAGCCCCTCCTGGCAACCTTCCTAGAGGGGTGCTGAGCCAGGTGAAGAAGCTCCTGAGTGACAGACACGGTTCTTCCTGGCTTGTGGAAAGGAGCCAGCCAGCACGTAAGCAGCCGCTCTTCCCTGTCCCCCTTCTTCTCACCTTGTGCTCATACGTGGAGCTTGTACGTTCCACCTAAATTGTTAGCACTTGGGCACCTGGATGGCTCAGTTGGTTAAGCCACTGCCTTCGGCTCAGGTCATGATCCCAGGGTCCCAGGATCAAGTCCCCACATTGGGCTCCCGGCTCTGCAGGGAGTCTGCCTCTCCCTCTGACCTCCTCCCCTCTCATGCTCTCTCTCTCTCAAATAAATAAATAAACAAACAAACTTAAACTGTTGGCGTTTTAATTCTTCTCAACCTTGTTTCTTGAGCATGGAGGCTCATATCCTCTGATATCGCCTACATGCCCTAAAGAGAGAAACTTCATCTACAGCCCAAGCGTGTAGTACTTATGAGGGGAGCTTCTCACTAAATGTCAAATGAGTAACTGAAGCTATTGTAATCTTGGCCTGGACTGACAGAAGGAATTCACAAGCCCTCTGCTGAATTCTGCACTGGTCAGACCCAACATCAGTAGTACTGATTTTCATTTTGAGAAACCCAATTTAAAAGTGTTTTTCTCAAAAGTTTTGAATGACAGACTGCTTAAGAATCGGATGACAGATTAACAAATCCTCTGCCCAGGGAAACACACATGCATCAGTTTGCTTTCAGTTTAGGGGTTCAAAGAACCCCTAAAGCCCCATCCACAGATTTCATGTTAAGAAATCCTGCTTCAGAGAAATAGAGACAAAGAACAACACAAGCAATACACAGTGACAAGAAGAGCAACGGAAGCCATGTTTTATAAAAAGGAGACGAAAGCACAACTAAATTTAAAAGAAAAAAGAAAAAAACAACAACAAGGAGGGATAACAGGAAAGCCAGCACATTTGAAGGCCTATCAAGAAGAAGAGGTATCAGATGTTTGTTCTTGCAGCTCCTCGGCTTGGGGTGACTTCTCTGATTTCCCAGGCAGATTCAGCTGTGTTCTTGCAGCCTATGGGTAATGCTGCACTTCTAACCCATAAAACACTAGGCCATCATCTAAAAGGCCAGAGAGAGGCGCCACCTTGGCCAGAAACACACACAGGCAGTGGTTGAAGGCACCCACACCCATCCCCATTTTCTGTTGGCTTTATAAAAATCATTCTCATCTTGGGGCACATGGGTGGCTCAGTTGTTAATTTAAGCAATGGACTCTTGGTTTCCTCTCAGGTCACGATCTCAAGGTCATGGGATGGAGCCCCATCCCTCATGAGGCTCTGCACTCAGCAGAAATCTGCTTGAGTTTCTCTCCCTTTGCTCCTCCCTCAGCTTGTGTGCCCATGCATGTGTGCTCTCTAAAATGAATAAATCTCGAAAAGAAAAGAAAAGAAAAGAAAAGAAAAGAAAAGAAAAGAAAAGAAAAGAAAAGAAAAGAAAAACCTCATTCTCAGCTCATGGGCCACACAAAATGAGGTGGCAGGCTGACTTGGGTCCCATGGGCCATAGTTGGCCATTCCCTGTGCTGGACTACAACCCCTGATGAATGAGTCTCCCACCACCACACTGTGAGCTCCCCCATGGTGAAAGTCCTAACTTATTTCACCCAGGGATTGCAGTTCTAATAGTGATGCATACACAGTCCAAGCTTAATATATATGCACATCAAATGGAAAAAGTCCTGCTCATCTTTCAAGACTGGGCTCAAGTAACACCCCTCACAGAGAGGGCCCTCATCCTCATTGGCTCTTGCCTCACCTGGCAGTGTTATGCTGTGCATTGTGGTTGCTCACCAGCTGAAGAGATCTACAGCGGCTTCTGCAGAAAACCCAGAAAATTCATCTCTTGCCAATTCTCAGGTTGATATTCCTCACTTTCTTTCTATGAGCGGCTTCTGCAGAAAACCCAGAAAATTCATCTCTTGCCAATTCTCAGGTTGATATTCCTCACTTTCTTATGTGAAATACAAAAAAAAAAAAACCACTCACTATGTGTTTCCATAAAGTAGCCTTTTAAAAAGTCCTATCAAAAGTGGGGATGGCTCTAAGAAAGCTATGAAATATTCTTGTGCAGCTGTTCACATCTTCACATTTAATTAGTTATAATTGCAATTTAAAAACAATTAAACTCTGTGGGTGTTATTTACTGCATCTCATGATGATTCTGTTTTTTATGCTGCTCAAAAGAGAACTGGATGGGGTCACCCAGGTCTAGAAACTACCAGGATTGAAAGGATAAGTTTTTGTCACAGTTAATTTCCTTTGCCATTCTTTTGGGGGTGAGAGTGCGGTGACTGAAGAAAACATTTTGCAATTTCAGAAGACAGATTTCTAAAATCATCAGATGGGATTTCCAAAACTTGGTGGTGTAGACTTGTGGTTCTCACTGATGTCCTCAGCACAGGAAGACCAAGAACAGCCATTTCCCACAGAACACCCTGCCCTGATGAAAAACTCCACAGCGTTTATGTTCCTAAAAATAATTTGGAACCAAAATTCACGTAACACTAGCCAAGAAGTTACGAAGGAGAAATAAATGGGAATTAAGGTACGTTAATGTTCTTGCTTTATCAGAAAGAAAGCTACCAATTAACTTAAACTAAATGGAAAATAAATTATTTTATACATATTTTTTAAAAAATCAAAGACAGCCCATAAATGTAATATGGTATACTAGGTGGGATCCTGAGACAGAAAAACGACATTAGGTAAAAACTAAGGAAACATGAATAAATATAGACTTTAGTTAATTATAAGGTATCATCATTAGCCCATTAATTTTGATAAATGTACCACATTAATGTAGGGTGGTAATAATAACAGGAAGTGGGTGTGGGGTATGGGGGAGTGCTCTGTACTATCTTTTCAACTTTTCTATAAATCTAGACCTAAAGTAAAAAGTTCATTAATTTTGAAAAACAGGAGTAGTCCCTAAAAAATACAATTAAAATACATAGCTTATAATCAATCAGGTAGAGAGAGAAAGTGTAAATGAGAATTTTAGCCCAAGAAAATGCAGTAAATAAGAATACCAATAGGGGGTAGAGAGGAGTAAGCAGACTACACAGCAAATACAAAAGTGGCAAAAACAAGGACTGAATGTGAAGGATGTGATATCTCTCATTTCCCTGAATAAATACTGGGCTGCTGCCCTCCAAACTCCATTCACACTCCTAACATTTTTCATTCTTATCCTGCCTAGTAATTTCAAATCATTACTAGGGAGCTTATTAGCTTTCTGTGATTAGGTCAACCAATTAAGAAATATTAACCGAGTTTCAGGTAAAAGACCCTCAGAAAATGCTATGAGACAAGCAAGGACCTTCCTCAACCTTGCCTCCGTATACTTAGTACAGGACCTGCAGACTGTAGGTGCTTCACGATTGGAGAGATTAGCCAGGCAACATGCTGGCTGGGCAATGAACTCACCTGGGGAACTCTTAATGAAGACCGATGCCCAGAGACACACCAAAAGATTCTAATTTAACCGGTCTTGAGTGAGGGCCAAAACATCAGTATTTTTTTTAAAAATCTCCCAAGGAGGTTCTAACATACAGAAGGGTTGAGTATAAAGGATAAGTCTCTAAGATGAACTAAAAACACAGCAAGCCTGGTTATTAAGAAATCAGTGAACTTTTATTACTATAGTATGAATGCGGGAATTTCAAATCATTACTAGTTCCTTTTCCTCCAGCAGCTACAATCCACTGTGCTCAACTCCAGCAGCTGAGATGCACGGTCTGCTTTTAAGTGTTAAGTGTGTAAGGAGGGGACACCAGTGTCACATAATCTCCAAGGTCTACTGGATGGTCAAATAAGAAATGCTCCTTATGAATTCAGATAATACTTTAATCCTCAAAGAGAAAAGATACATTTTGGAGGAAAAACTTTTTAAAAAGCAATGATCCTCTCTCAACAACTGATAAAGCAACTAGACATAATATCTGCAAGGATACAGAGGAATATAAAAGAACAACATCAACCAATAGAATCTAAGTGACATTTGTGGAATACCCCCAAACAGCAGAACACTCATTCTTTTCAAATGCTCATGAGGCATAAACTATGAAAGACCACATCATGGACTATAAAACAAAACTCTGCAAATTTTTGAGACTTTCTATCAGCCAGAGGCTATTCTCCAGCCACAATGAATCAACTAGAAATCAATAACAGAGAGGTAACAGGAAAATCTCCAGATACTCTGAATGAAATACTCCTTTTTTAAATAATTCACTGGCCAAAGTGTAAGTCTTTAAGGAAATTTTAAAATATATTTAAGTGAAAGAAAATGAAAATACAATCTATCAAAATACATAGAACAGGTAAAGTGGTGCAGAGAGGATGATTCATAGCACTAAATACAACTATTAGAAAAGAAAGGTCTCAAAGCACTACGACCTCCCACATCAAGAACCTAGAAAAGGAGCAATATAAACCCAAAGCAAGCAGAAGGAAGGAAATAATAAACTAAGAGCAGAAATCACTCAGAGATCCATGCGGGAACATAAAGTGACCTGTAAGTCAGGGATTGGAGCAATGCAGCTGCAAAACAAGGAAGGCCAACAATGGCCAGAAAACCACCAGAACCTAAGAACCAAGCAAAGACTCACACACACAAACACACACACACACACACACACACACACACACACACACACACACACACACTGTCCCACAGGCTTCAGAGGGAGCATGGCTTTGCTGACACCTTGATTTCAAACTTCTAGCCTCCAGAACTGCAAGAGAATAAATTCCTAGGGTTTTGAGTCATCCAATTAGTGGCAATTTGCTATAGTAGTCCTAGAAAATGAAATGAGCTTCTAATTAGGTAGAAGGAGAGGGGAAAAAAATGAAAGAAAATTTGATTAATCCAACAAAAGGTTTGAACGATTTTTTTTTAAGTAGCAAAGGGGAAAAAAGGTTTATATAATACAAAACATAATAGCAAATATTCAAATACATCAGTAAGTCAAAAATTACAGACATATTAAACTCATTTGTTAGAATACAAAATGCTGAATGGCTTGACAAATCTGATTCATTTATAGTCTTCCAATGACATTTCTAGAATGGCAGAACACAATCATAGAAAATATACAAAAACAAAGAGCATGAAAAAAAAATAACAAAACCACCTGGAAAGAGAAAAAGTATATGCAGCAATATTTTTTAAACAATGTATTTACTGAAAGACAGAGGGTGCAGGCACATGCATGGGTAGAGGGATGGAGAGAGTTAATCCCAAGCAGAAGTGGAGCCCAAGGTGGGGCTCAGCCCCAGGACCCATAAGATTATGACCTGGGCCAAAATCAGGGGGTCAGAAACTTAACTGACTGAGCCACCCAGGGGCCCTTGTTGTAGCATTAATATCAGAGATAAAAAGGAACAAATTCGTGCTTATGATGAACCAAAAAGAAGTACCTACACTGTTTGTAAACAACACAGCCTACGAAAATATCCAGTGAAAGCTGACAACTGGTAAGGACAAGTGGAAAAAATGCACTGAGTCATAAATGTTCTCTTCTGAGAGGATCTAAGAAAGTATGCAGAAAGAAACTAGTAGGGTTACATATCACGAAAAGAATGTAACTACAAGATTAATCTAAAAATGTGTTCAAAGCACTATTATTTCCAGGAGCACCTGGGTGGCTCAGTCATTAAGCATCTGCCTTTGGCTCAGGTCATGGTCCCAGGGTCCTGGGATCAAGCCCCACATCAGGATCCCTGTTCAGCGGGAAGCCTGCTTTTCCCTCTCTCACTCCCTCTGTTCGTGTTCCCTCTCTCCCTCTGCCAAATAAAAAATAAAATCTTAAAAAAATATATCTATTCTCAACCAATAGAATTCATTTTTCTAAAGCACTTAGGAGCATTTATACGATTATCCATGTAGTAGGTTTCTAAGAAGTCTCAACAGATATCCAAGAATCATGGTCGTATAGACAATAGTCCTCGATCAAAACACACTATTGTTTATCTCTGATTTAAATTTCACTCTAAGAGACGTGCAAATGAAACCACTAAAATAGCATGCTTCGCTTATATTGTAAATACAAAAGAAGGGTAATTAAAAAATGTCCCTTAGGATGTGAGAAAACACAGACTCTCGCCATGGTGACCTTAGCTAGATACAATTTGGCCATACCTACCAAAATTTAAAATACACATTTTCCCTTTGCCCCCCGGTCCATTCCTAGGAATTTTCCCCACAGATACACTTATAAATGTGCAAAGAAAAGAACGTACAAGGATTTTCACTACTGTATTGACCGTTACCACAAAAGATAAAATAAGCTTCATGTCCATCAGCACAGGAATGATTCAACTGTGGTGTTGTCAGCAAAGTGAATATTAAAAGAACGAGGCAACCCTATGTTTATATGTTTATGATATGGAAGAGCTCCAAGACCTGCAAGATATGCAATGATGTGTATTGTTACAGTTCCTTTATTTTTTTTAATACAGGGGAAGAGCTTTTGTTAGAAGGTGGAGGGAGCTCAGTAATGCAACCTCCGGACTGAGAAGGCACTTTAAAACCAAAAAAACAAAGCAAGCCTTGTCATACCGTTTACACAGAGTTTTTTCTTCAGGGTACCTCACTGGCAAGGGCGATAGGGCAGGTGGGCGAACAGATGATCGAAGCAGGAATATGCTTAATTCTCCATACCTTGACTCCCAACTTTCATGGAGCTAGGGGCAGGGTGGAGGTCCCAGGCGGCACCATCTGCACATCAGAAGGGAGAACAAGGTGGAGGGTCAACGAGGGAGTCAGCGTTGTCAGCACTCCTACAGTCTTTACATTCTAGAAACACCCTGCCAACACAATGTACTAGCAGGAGTTGCTCCTTTAAGTACTAGGAGACAAGGAAGCCTTATTTTCACTAAAGATAGTATCTGCATTTTAACCATGTACATATATTACTATTCAAATAAATAGGAAACTTTTAGTCACGTTATTCATTTAAAAACCAGCATTTAAATGAAATGAAGTCTCTAGGCATAAGCCTAATAAACTGCAGAAATTCCAGATTCCTTTGCACATTCCCTTCAAATTCCTTTTTTGATGAACTGTCAGGGCTAACATGTCTGTGCGATTAAACCAGGGAACATGTTCAGCAAGATTTCCAAGAGGTTCATTACCTGACCAATATATGTAAAGGTGCTCAGTCAAAAATGTCAAAGCCGAACCAGTACAAACAAATGAAGACTGCTTCCTTTTATTGGAAACCAACTTGGCAAGTCCTGGCTACCCCTCCAGTCTCTCTCCTACCTACTCCCAAAGAACACGTGTAGGATCTTCTGGCCCTGCCTCCGGACCTTTGCATGTGCTATCCTGTCTCCTGGAATGATCCTTCTCCTCACACTCCCACCAGATAGTCACAAGGCTTACTCCCTGGATTCACGGACATCTCTGCTCCAGCGTCTCCCCTGGCCATCAGATCTATAACACTACTACCTTCCCAGACCCATCCTATCTCCCTACCCGGCTTTACTTCTTTTTTCCTCACTTATCACTACCTGCTGGGATTTCACTACAGGTCTGTTTGCTTCCCACGCTGAAAGATAAGCCACCCGAAAGCAGGCTTGGCGACTACCCGGTGATACCTTGCAGCACACAACAGACACTAAATAAACATCACAATTTAAATAAGATTTGCACGTGGTAAGTCTGTAGCACCCTATTTCACATAAATTTATTTTTTTCGAATTGCAGCCTTTGCTCCTTTTGCACCTAGCCAATGATCAAAAATCAGGCAAAGAGAGAAGACTTTTCTCTGGAGAAAGCAGACTCAGGAACAAAGAAAGAACTTGAACCATGATGCTGGATTTTTTTTTTTTTTTAATTCACCAGGCTAACATGTTAGAAGTTTAGAATCAGCATTTACTTTCTTGGTCATCTAGCCATAAAAGTTAGGGGAAACCTTTTCACACAGTATGGGGAATAAAAATGCAATGCTACAGAAGTACTCTAAAAGAAAGATGAGTTTAAAGAAGTTATTTGAATCTAAGCAGATGGGAGGGAACTTGGTGCTCATGACCAGCAGGTGAATCCGATCTAGCTGAGTTTCTGAAAGTCAGGGATTCGGCTGCCTGTCCCCTGAAGGATCACCCCATTCCCTATCAAATTCTGCTATTAGACTTCTCCCACTTACCTCCTCTGGGCTTCACTTATTAGAGAAAGGGCACTAATAAATGTCAGAATGCTAGGGACAGAAAAGAGTCCCAGTGCTCTGCTGCTTCAGGATAGGCTTGCTTTAAAGCACCCCCCTACTTTGGTTAAGGAAACCGCCTACCCTTTTAAACACTGAGTCACAAGCTCCCGCAGCACCCTGGTCTCTGAGCTCTGACCCAAAGAAAAGACGATGTTAGCTCTATGACACTGAGTCAGATGTCCACTGTCCCCAGCCCTTCCCCAGGACACCCGTGCAACCCACTAGAGAAAGGACACCCAAATCCCACCGCACCCACGTGGTTCTCCGAAGGGCAGGTTATATACTTTTATGAATTAGCACACAGTCTGGTACCACCCCCCAAACAGTTTCTAGAACCTAATTCTAGCCAAGAAAGTAACTGCCTACTACTAAAAGACCAAAACAAGTAAGAAAAAGGTGAGCCTGCACCCCTGCCCACAGGCTTCTCCAGGCTCTAGGCAGGCCAGCGCTCAGCCTAACCTAATTTCTCCTCAAATCAATATAAGACTTATATTTCTCTTGTTTTCACTGAAAAGGAGAGGAGTTCCTAATTATTGACTATCTTATATATCTTCAAATACTTGAGGGCTCCTTTCTGCCTTCTCTTCTCTAGAATAAATGAGCTCTCTTCTATAAGTCCATGGCAGTCATCCAATTTCCTTCATTGTCCCCTTGATCTTGAAAAAGTACAAGTTTGAATCACAGATTAAAAACAGTTATATTGCTGCAAGTTCTGCTCCTCTAATATTTAAACCTGCCCAATTATTATGCAACTTAGCCTGTTATACTGTAAACAGAACAGGGGATGAGAAAACCATTGCTTTTTCAAGCATCTGCCACCACTGACCCAAGTAACCTGGGTAGTGTATGCTTACAGCACTTAACTGAGATTGTAAAGTGCTCCAGTGACATTATTACAAGAGGGGGCACGAACAGTGTCAACCTAATGAGGTGGCAGATTATATCTGATGGTCCCCATCTGAAAATCAGCTCAGGCCAGGCTGTGTGCTAATCAACTCACCAAAGGCCCTTCAGTCTGGGACAAGAGCAGCCTTTGTCTACACCTGAGAGGAAAACGAGCTGCCTTCTTTCTAGTGCTAATAAGTTTAGTGGAGAGGGGTTATGTTCCATGGGAAAAGTTGGGCTCGACCTATCTAGGGCAAGAATCCAAAGCAACACTCAAGGAGGTAAGACATTCCTTCTCCCGTTGGAACTCGAACCAATTTGCTGGAGAGTGGACACTGTCCTCGAGCTCAGAATCACTAGCACTTTTATCGGACGTGACATGTAACAGGGGCTCCATGTCTATTTATTAAATAAAACCAATGAATGAGTTATTTAGGTTTACATTTGGTGCTGAACTTCCTGGTAACCAAAGCAAAAAGGAATATACAGGTTTACACAGTTTTCATGTGTAAATCAAAGAGAAGAAAGCACTACCACAGAAGATAAAGTACTGGTAACCTTGTTTTGGAGATCGCACAAGCTTCTGTGAGTTCTGTAAAAGCCTCCACTGAAAACCCATGAAATAGACCAACAATAAGTTATTCCTATCTAGCCAAGTACCATAAAGAGCATGGTCTGTTGGTCACACACAGATTTTTCCCATCCACACTGCTTATGGGGCAAAGATCAAGGTCAGGCATCCTTAACAGCCAACAAGAACCCTCTATGGCACGTCACTCACTCACACTGGCTGGCTGGGCTGGGCACAAGAGAGCGCATGTTCCCTTTGGCAGATCATTCCCAAAGGGTTAAATTCAGTTTAGAAACACATGTGTAGTTTCTCAGAGAGATGGCAGATTCTAGTTGTTAATTATGTACAGTTAACTCAGACCAATGACAGGAGACAGAGTCCATGTACTCAAATAGAGGTGCAGAAGGTAGCAAAGAGAACAGAAACTGGGGTTTAAAAAAACAATTTCATTGAATAATACCATCTCACAGCCTCTCTCAATCCAGGAGGAAAAAAGCCACACTCTATTGCCCTAACTCCTAAGCAGGATAAATAGAAACTTCGAGGAAGCACTAAGCCTTCAAAAGTCTGGAATTTAATGATACAAATACAAAAGAACAAAAAATGAATAAAACGAAAACTCCTTTTGGAACATCCATCTAAATGAGATCTGTGCTAGATTTTCAAACAGGAAAGCACTCTGGTACAAGTGATTTGAAACATGGGTCACTGCCTTTGGAGTAAATGTTCAGAGAGCATTTCATGTAAGTTCAGGTGGGGAATTTCTGAAGTGTGTCCACATTCAAGTGGAGATCAAAGACACCCGGCGAAAAGAACTGTGGACCGGCTGACCATGACAACGGTGGTTGGAGCAGAATTTCTTTTAAAAGGGCTACCTTGAAGACGAGGACTCAGACTTTGGAGGAACCAAGGTGATTGGCAATGGAAGGAATCACAGGTGAAATTCCTTAAATAAAAATTTATTGACTTAAAAAACACATACATACCTACATACATAAGAATGATAGCTCCTAATGGCAGCCAAGTTGAGGTGAAGATCACCTTACACACTGCAAAAGGCGGGGTCACTGCTCTATTGTGCTGAACTGCACCCAAAAAGGGAGCATCAGGATCTAAAATACATATTCCTTTGACCCAGCAATTCCACTCCCAGGAATCTATTATAATGAAAGGTATTTGCTTATAAAATGCAATGATGTCTAGATAAAGGACTCAACTGTAGCATGTATCAGTATAGTTAATGAAAGAAAAAAATGGAAACAATCTAAATGTCTACTAACACAAAGTTGACTAAAGCCTGGCCCAAAGAACTATAATGAGTATTTCACTCCTGCATGCATGAGCATTTATTGGATAACTGCCCTGCTGAGCTTGGTTGTGGGTATGTGAATTACATTACACAGAGTACCAAAAAAAAAAAAAAAAAAAATCCCAGGTCTTGTTGAGTTTATGTTCTAGATGTGATGTTTTTAAATAAATATTTAAGGGGGAGATTCTAAAATGGCTACATATTTTTGAAATACATACACCTATCTGTAAGACATGTATTTTTGTGTATAGAGAATGCTAGATGTGCCCTTAAATGCAGCCCCCCTTGCAATAGGTCTAAAGTTCCTATGGGTTCAGAACAAGTGGGAAACCACTGAAGCACTTTTAAAATAAGAAAACACCAGCCTGAGATCTGAAACACACTAAGTGGATCTGATACTGGCTTTGAGAAAGTAGACGCTAACTGAATGCTCTTAGTAATTTACTTAATGTTGATGCAGTTTCCCCTTCCTCAACCATAAGAGCTCAGAGGAATAGAAAATGTCTCAAACTCTTCATGAGATGCCTGGAAAAATAGTAGATGCTCAATAAAGATTTTTCTCACCCTTTCTCCGCTGAACGCCCATTCTCCTCAACACTTTACCACTCAACGTCTTCTCCCCTAGGTGATTATCCAACTTACAGGAAAATACATTCTTTAAAAACATTTCAGTAAATACTGTTGCTAGATCAAAGAATTTTTCAAGTATCTTTCCTCTCTCTCCGAACCACACGAAAGCAATCTTCTTTCGCTATGCAATCCTACCTTCATTCTTCTCAGCATGGTTCTCTCTTCACATAAGCCACTGGTTTAAAAATGTTCATTTGTTTTAATTGAGCAGATATCCATAGCTGATTCTCACCTGTACTGTGACTGGGAAACCAGTCCTTTTCTCACAAAGTCCAAAAGTGCAAGTGCAGCTTGTCTGAGGAGGATCCCACCCGCTAGGCTGCAAGTCTTAAACTGACTACAGCAACCTCCAAACTTGCTTCTACTGAAGCTTCTCCCTTAGTTCACACACTTTGTTTCAGAGCATAATAAAATCTTCCAGTAGAATATCTATTAGATAGTTGCAATCGTGAAAATAAAATGCAGCAGCACAAAGGAGGCTGTCTTGTGGGCCCACTGCCATCTGGGAAAGGGAATATTCTAGCAGGGAATCTGCAAAGAAGCTAATGAAAAGACCAGAGCCCGCGGGAGCCAGAGTTAGCCTCCAGCTGCAAGGCTCTACCAAAAGCCACACGATTTCTTTCACTGAGGCCAGAGTCGCTTATGGAGTACTGAAAATAACATTTCTTCTAACTCACTACTTTTATACCATGTTTCACCAGATAAATACTTTCAGGAACTCAGCGCCAAGACAAGAACTATATCTTCTGAAGGAATGTTCGGTTTAATCTATGCCTACGAGAACGATGTCATCCATTTCTTTTTCTTTGTTTTGGTTACGAAGTTCAGAACCAGATATATACCTTAACTCATTCATTCTCTCGTCTATCCAGTAAACATATACATAACCCCATTACATGTCAAATATCACACAAAGTGCTGGCAATTCGGAGCTCAAGGACACGGTCCATTTTCCAGAAAGCCTTGGACAGATGCTGAATTAACAAGTGTCCATAACTATGACTGAGATATACATAGTATAGTCAGAGCTCAGAGGAACCGCATCCCATGCAGCCTGTTGGCGGGGGGTGGGTGAGGGGGTTTGGGGGAGGGTTGGAAGATGGCAGGGAAAAAGAAATCAAGAAAGGTACCCCTTTAAAATGATATATTAACTCTGCTCTTGGTAAATGAGCTCTCATTTGATTTCTGATGTTTATTCTTTTAAAATGTTTTAAACTTTCATAGAAATAGATTGAAAAACACATATTTATTCATTCATAAGCATATTTGCATATTTAAGTATACACACTGAACAATATCCTCTTGACCTAGAGGAACCCTCAGTATTTACAAAATACAGCTTATAATGGGGTATTACAAAGGACCCTGGGGGGGAAAAAAACAGATGTAACTAGGAGTACTCTGCTTTGAAGAGTTGATTCTTGAATATCTTGTGAATGTTTTCCAGGATTTCAAATAACTTTGGTTTAAAAATATGAAGGTATCCTCTTATTAATTTATCATATTCCTAACTTTGCTTCACTGTTGTTGACTCTAGGATGCCAACCTCAAAGATCTTGATTTGATAGCTCTGGGCCGGTCAACAGTGATTGACAACAAGAATTAATTATAAGGTTTCTCCATGGATCCTGGCTTACTTCCAGATTTGGCTAAGGCTAACCCAACGCATTCCTTCACCTCCCCCGACAGCAACATGTCCCTCTGCCGCAGCATACACTGTGAGAGAATGGGGCTGCTGGCACAATTTCAAGTTATATCATTGATTCCAATCTATCCCCAAGCAAACCTGCTCTTATTTCAGATGAACACTCTCTACTGATCTGAATTGCAGGGGCAGTAAAACAATTGTACATTTATGTAGCATTCCTATCCCCAGAGGAATAGTTTGCTAGGCCTACAAATACCTAAGAGTCCATAAAGAGTTTTGTGGGCTGGAGTCTCCTTTTGTCTATAGGTTTTTGTTTTGTTTTGTTTTTTTAAATCCAAAATCCATGTAATAGAAAGATGATGAATTCAGCATTTAACAACAACGGCTCTAATAAAGTCTATTGTATGCATAAGTCTCACTTAATAGTAAGTACTGCATAAACCTATGGTAAAAGTGGTAATATTCAGCTTATACATCAGAAGCAGCAAGAAAAATGAGTTGTACCTTCAGGGAAGAGCTGCAGGGAGATATCAACTGACTACTTTCTTGGATTTCTTCTGCCCAGGACATTCTCCAGCTGATATCCACAGGGCTTCCTCCCTCCCTTCCTTCCTTCAGTGCTCTGTTCAACTGTCCCCTTATCAGAAAGGTCTTTTTTTTTTTTTTAAGATTTTATTTATTTATTTATTTGACAGAGAGAAACACAGCTAGAGAGGGAACACAAGTAGGGGGAGTGAGAGAGGGAGAAGCAGGCTTCCCGCTGAGCAGGGAGCCCGATGTGGGGCTTGATCCAGGACTCCCGGATCCCAGGACTCCCTTTCGGCTCAGAGGAGCTCTCAAGACCTCAAAAAGATGAACTCCATTTTAGGTATGGCTAGTCTTTTGATGTAATGAATCAAACACTTGTCTGGCCAGCTTTATGTGATTCTGTGCCCCACGGCTCTGATTTGCCTAGGATTACATTTCTAGAAAAGGCAGACACTTAATGACTGAGCCACGCATGCACCCAGAAATGTCTTTCTTGACCATAGTTCTTTAAACTAGCCATCCCTGCATTCCCTAGCCCCCTTCTCTATTGCTTGTTGCTTTTCTTTCTTTCTTTCTTTCTTTCTTTCTTTCTTTCTTTCTTTTTCTTTTCTTTCTTTCTTTCTTTCTTTTTTCCATTTATTTGTTCATGCCTGACTCTTACTAGGACCAGAAACAGGTTCGTTTTCCCTCTTCCCCAAATCTAACATGTGCCCAGAGAGCAGGGCCTGGGTATCTCCAATACACCAAGCACCAAGTAGGCATTCAATAAGTACTTGATGAATGAATGATTTTTTTAAATTCTTTCCACTCACTCACATTCTATCTAAGCATCTCGATAGTGAAATCAAGGCACAGAGAAGGTAGAAATTTTTCCAACATCCTCTTCTCCTTTATTCTAGCAAAGAACAGCACTCTACAAAAGTCAAAGCTGATCCAAACAAATGTCCCAAGAATCTGTGAATGTGTGAAACATCTAGAAGTGTTCTTACAGAGCAACAATTGAATGTATTTTGACTTAGTGGCTCTGACACTCCTGAACAGTGCCCACTTTACATGGCTCCCATGTTCTCCAAGAGTTTCCCCAAAAGAGGAGAAATCAACAACTATGTCTAGTTATCACCTTAAAATGAGACCAATATATCCCAACTCTATCAGCTCCCTGTCCAGCATCTGAAAGGATGGGGGTAGGTACTGAGACCAGTGATTACCACGGACACTGTGCATGCATGAACTTCATTAAATGGACCTCATGGTGTCACTTCACGAGGGCTACTTGGCACTTCAGAGTCTCTCTAGCCAACATCACCTTCCCAAATACGAGTCTATAAGGCCCTTTAAGTCTTAAATGTAGCCAAGAGGAAGCAGCCCAGATATGCCAAGAAATGAGAGGCTGCGAATCACTTAAACCAAAGGATATGGATATCTAGAACCTACTAAAAACAGAACCATGAAATATAACTAAATAAGCAGTAAAGTGTCCAATCATAATTGCTCTTGGTTCTGTTGTTACAAGCACACATACCAGAGAAAAAATTTCAAGAATGAGTAAATAAATAAAAGCTTCAGTCCACAGAAGCAGACTATAATTCTACGTCTCAGTATTCCACCTTGACGTTTGTTACCAAAGTGTTCTACTAAACTGCCTGCCAAGGAGAAATGGAGCAGAGCTTTAGTAATTCTTTCAATAAGCTACTGAGATTGGAAGGCTAATTTAATGGGGCAAGGCCAAGTGCACTTAACAAACTGCACATCTGTAAGATGGAAGTATGTTGTCCTCGTCTTTAGTAGTAACTCTCCTCACTAAGTAGAGCTCTCAAAGAGTTTTGAAGCCTTTCTCCTTCCCTGTATGTGGCTGCCAAAGAGTTCACTTCCTTCTGCAGAAAAGACGCTGCCAAGATGGGGGCGGGAAGCTGTGCCAATGGGGACCCACTGGAGCTTCAGTGAATTGAGAAATCTGAGCTGCACCTGATCCTGTCTGTGAAGAATGCACAGACTCTTGTTCACCATGTTAATAACCTACCTTTTCTTAGTCCGTTTCTCCTTGCCCAAATGGAAATCAAATCATGGAATCACATGGAGGGGGCGTGCATTTCCATGGCAAGCCCTCGGGTGTGCGTCTGTGCTAGGCCACCTGGGCTGCACCAGAAAGCTGCTTCCATTTGCTGTGCACAGGGAGGAGCGTCCGGCTCAGCCCCCCAAAAGAGGAGTTTTCAAGACCTCAAAAAGATGAACTCCATTTTAGGTACGGCTACTCTTTTGATGTGATGACTCAAACACTTGCCTGGCCAGCTTTATGTGATTCTGTGCCCCACGGCCCTGACTTGCCTAGGATGACATTCCTAGAAAAGGCAGCACCACTGAATGGAAAGCACCCACAACACACGGCGTTGCTCAGCCACTCACCACGCTCTGGGCTCATCACTTCTCCTTTCTACCGGTCTCAGTTTTGCCAGTTCGAAGACAAAAAAGTAAGACCAAAATGAATCTGAGACTGCTGTCTACCTTCAGATCCTCTGGTTCTGTGGGGTTTTCTGGGATGGCTCTCTCTTTGAAAATAGTATTTTTTTTTTAAAAAAAGATTTTATTTATTTATTTGACAGAGAGAAACACAGCCAGAGAGGGAACACAAGCAGGGGGAGTGAGAGAAGGAGAAGCAGGCTTCCCGCTGAGCAGGGAGCCCGACGTGGGGCTCGATCCTGGGTCTCCAGGATCATGACCTGAGTCAAAGGCAGTCGCTCAACCAACTGAGCCACCCAGGTGCCCCGAAAATAGTATTTTCATCATCCATTCTTTCCGGCCCTTCTGGTTAGCCCGTATTCATCCCCAGAGACTTTACTGGTCAGATGTCCTTTGCCTTATACTGGAGAATATTCTGTGTGACTCTTCAAATCACATATGAAACATACTTTCTTTGGGGAGCCTACAGGTAGGTCCTTTCTAACTGTTGGCTCCTAAAATCCTATACACAAGTAATTAGTGACCTTCCTAGAATGCTTCACTCTTCTCTCCCTTCTCTTCATTTTTCTCACATTTTCTCAGTCTTTTTTTTTTCCCTCCTCCTTTCTCATCTTTTCTCATTTGGTCCTGTGCCAGCCCAACTAAAGGGGTTATTCAGACCCACTGGTAACCTGGAGGCAGGGAAGAAATTGCTGCTTATCTTCAACGAACAGAATCACGAGATTAGGACTGAAAGTTCTTTGAAGCACATTGACGGTGACAACATTAAGCAAGCGATACCACAAAAGCATAGGAGATGAAATGAATTCTGATTTACAAATGGAGAGCAACAATTACCTTCATGTTGAAACATTCCAAGACACTGCTTTGTGCCCAAAGTGCTTTGATAACAAGTCGATGATTAGAGTAAGATACAGAAACCCCAGTATTCAACCAATGTGCGAGCAGCATAATCCCAGAGATTAATGAACCTCCAGATCACAACCGTCTCATGTATTTTTGCTAAGCAGAAGTGGCTTGTATGGTGAGGATTTGTAGTTCAATCAAATTATCTTCTCTACATCCACTTGTGAACATAATACTGACAACATCCAAGTGATTAACCAAAGTTGCCAATGGCAGGTGGCAATGTGGCATATCTAAACAACTGAACATGGAAAGGTATCATTATAACTGACGTTGCAGACATTTGGGATAGAAGTTTTTTAAAGCAGGAAACTTTGGGTAGGGGAGGAGTCCTAAGGAGGTCCTCGGGGTTGATACCTTTCCCAGCCACATGCCAGGTGCGAGGACACGGCCTTCATATGGCATCCTCTCGTCCCCCGGAAGAAAGCTCTGGTGGGATGTGGAAGTGAAGGAAGAGCAGAGAGGATGCCCCTCTCCCCAGTCACGGACAATCACTTCATCGGGCCTGTTGTACCTCAGTGGGACCAGGCCACCTTCCTCCTTCAGAGGCACAAACCTTCGGTGTCCTGGCAAGTACCTTGAACTGTGTCTCCAGGTGTGAAACAGAAGTTGCCAAGCGCCCAAGATGGATGACTAACTCCTGCCCCTCCTTGCTCAACCGCTCTGTGGATATTGGCCTAAATAAACTCCGATGGAATGGTTACAGGACACAAGCCAAACCGCTGATGTCCAAATTAAAGCACTTGACTTTTCTCCCTTCCCTTCCCCTCCAAAAGCATTTAACTTTCCCCCTAGAACAACAGGATCATAACACATCTGGAAATTTGCCAGTTTGGCAGCAGGGGCTAGAGGACAGATCAACAGAGCAGCACGAACTACATCCTGAGCAAGAGCAGAAGCTCCCGGCTGCATCTGGGGAAAATCCAAAGCCCAGGGGTGAAGGGAGAAGGGTTGCCGCCTGAAGACCCATTCCAACAGACCTCTCAAGGGCAACCAGGGAAGAGGGGGTGCATTCACTCCATTTCAGCACAAGGTCAATAGCACCCAAGCTCCTGGACCAAGAGTGAGGGCCTGGGATGCAGCAGAAGTGTAAACCAGGGGGAGTAAGCAGAAACAAAAAGAAAGAGTTGCTTTTTTTCACAAATGGAAGAACAGTAATGAGAAGGACTGGGACCATGAAAAAAGAGAGATGAGACAATGTTTCTGTTCAGCAGGCCAGCCCTCCATGTCAGGGACCTGTCCCTATATCCCCTTCTCCCTCCTTCCCTGTTACCCCAGCCCTGCTTCCAAGTCCTGAGCTGACATCCACTCAAGAGTCAGCAGCACACAGCTCCCACCGGCACCAGGCACGGAGTCAGAAATGAAGGACACATGGAACCACAAAGCACTCTGAATAGCCAAAGCAATCCTCCAAAGAAAAGCAGAGCTGGAAGCATCACAATTCCAGGCTTCAAGCTCTATTACAAAGCTATAATCATTGAGACAATATGATATTGGCACAAAGACACACAGATCAACGGAACAGAATAAAAAACCCAAAAACTTGAGGTCCCTCAAGTATAAGGTCAACTAATCTTCGACAAAGCAGGAAAAAAAAAGATGGTCTCTTCAACAAACAGTGCTGGGAAAATTGGACAGCTACATGAAGAATGAAACTGGACCACTTTCTTACACCACACACAAAAATAAATTCAAAATGGATGAAAGATCTAAATGTGGGATAGGAAACCATCAAAATCCTAGGGGAGAAAACAGGCAGCAACTTCTTTGACCTCAGCCATAGTGACTTCTTACTGGAGACGTGGCAGGAGGCAAGGGAAACAAAAGCAGACATGAACTACCGGGACTTCATCAAGATAAAAAGCTTGAGCACAGCAAAGGAAACAACAAAACTAAAAGGCAGCCTACAGAATATGAGGAGATATTTACAAGGGACATATCTGATAAAGGGTAAGTAGCCAAAATCAATAAAGAACTTAGCAAACGCAACACCCAAAAAACAAATCCAGTCAAGAAATGGGCAGAAGACCCGAAGAGACATTTCTCCAAAGAAGCCATCCAAATGGCTAACAGGTACATGAAAAGATGCTCAACATCACTCATCATCAGAGAAATACAAAACAAACCATGATGAGATACTACCTCATACCTGTCAGAAAGGTTAAAATGAACAACACAGGAAAACAAAAGATGTTAGTGAGGATGCAAAGAGAGAGGAACACTCGTGCACTGCTGGTGGGAATGCAAACTGGTGCACCCACTCTGGAAAATAGTACAGAGCTTCCTCAAAAAGTTAAAAATTGGGGCACCTGGGTGGTTCAGTTGGTTAAGCGACTGCCTTCGGCTCAGGTCATGATCCCGGAGACCTGGGATCGAGTCCCACACCGGGCTCCCTGCTCGGCGGGAAGCCTGCTTCTTCCTCTCTCACTCCCCCTGCTTGTGTTCCCTCTCTGGCTGTGTTTCCTCTCTGGCTATGTTTCTCTCTGTCAAATAAATAAAATCTTAAAAAAAAAAAAAAGTTAAAGATAGGGGTACCTCGTGGCTCAGTCATTAAGCATCTGCCTTCGGCTCGGGTCATGATCCCGGAGTCTCGGGATTGAGCCCCGAGCAGGGAACCTGCTTCTCCCTCTCTTACTCCCCTGCTTGTGTTCCCTTTTTAGCTATGTTTCTCTCTGTCAAATAAATGAATATAATCTTTAAAAAAAAGTTAAAAATAGAACTACCCTATGACCCAGAAATTGCAGTACTGGATATTTGCCCAAAGGATGCAAAAATACAGATCCAAAGGTGTATTGTGCACCCCAAGGTTTACAGCAGCATTATCAACAACAGCCAAACTGTGGAAAGAGCCCCAATGTCCATAGTGTCAATTGACTGATGATATGATATATACACACACAGAGAGAGAAATGTTACTCAGCCCTGAAAAAGAATGAACTCGCCATCTGCAATGACGTGGATGGAGCTAGAGTATGTTATGCTAAGTGAAATCAGCCAGAGAAAGACAAATACTGTAGGATTTCATTTACATGTGGAATTCAGGAAACAAAACAGATGAACATATAGGAAGGGAAGGAGGTGGGGGGTAGAGCGAAAGAGGGAAGCAAACCATAAGAGAGAACAAACTGAGAGTTGCTGTAGGGGAGGTAAACGGGGGGTGGGCTAAATGGGTGATAAGTATTAAGGAGAGCACTTATGATGATGCACCCTGGGTGTTACACATACATAATGAATCACTAAATTCTACTCCTGAAACCAATATTACATGTTAACTAACTAGAATTTAAATAAAAATTTAAAAGGAAAAAAAATGAAGGACAGGGAAGAATTCTATGGGTTCTCTGTTCTGAAGATACAAAGCCCAACAAAAAAAACTGGATAAAGCTTGCTTGGGGTCTCCTCTATTTCAACATGGGCATCACCAGCTACGGATGCTTGCCAATGTCACAGCAAAGTCCTGTGGCTCTGTCAAGCCTCAGCACTCCCCATTCCTCCTTTCAAAGGCATCTTCCCCTCCTGGGTAGATAGCCTTGCTATTATACAACTGCATTTGCATTCTCTTACTCAAGGATTATCTCTAGGTGAAAAACCAGGAAGAAGACACTCATGAAACTTCTTAGTGATTTGAGTTAATGGTACCCATCCCAAAGGGAAGATTCTCAAATGGAGAATTTGAGGGTATGCAGAGAGCAGCCCAGGCCTGGCACCTGTCCTAACTTCTTCAGGCCATGTTCTTAAGAAATACCCTGCTTTTATGTATTCTCAAACTTGGGAAATCATTAGTGCTCTAAGTAATTCCACATGCAATAATTCTTATATTTGTTTCCTTATGAGGATCTTAGAAGTCTAGAGGAGTTGTTTTTTTTTTTTTTTAGAACCTTCCTAAACATACAGATTTTGGTCATTCTTGCCCTGCATGTCCCCAGGACATAGCCAGCAGAGAACCTCGTGTTTAAAGAACAACCCACATATGCAGAGTTTTAGGAAGATGCAATAGACCCCAGATTGCTATTCACCCATCAACATGACATTTCAATCAATCAAAAATTATCATTTTTCATCAGAAAAGAGATGAGATTCCCCTGGTGAGTTCTCCCCTCCTCTCATTTGTGAAGTTAAGGTAGGTGGTCTATGTAATTCTCATCAGATTTTCTTCTGGAAAACAATCAAAAGAATCAGAACACTAGGCAAGATTAAAAACAGAGCCACCTCTCAAGAGAAAAGAAAAGGGAGATGTTATGTTCTTCCTTGGCATGTCCTTAAGCATCTGAGCAATGAACAGATATGTAACGTTCTACAACCCGTCTTGTTGCTATTTTGTCAATACCAATGGTTCTGTAATTGCCTTGAGAAATTCTGACTTGTTTTGAAATGTTATTTTTGAAGAGAAAAAAATTAGGACGTGTTTCACATTCAAAGACCCTATTACCACTCTTCACTGAGAACAGAGAGCACCTTACCCCTTCCTCCAAAGGTCTCTATCCAGATAAGGCAAAAACGCTGAGTATTACCTTAACACCAAAACACAGTTCTATCTCTACCTTCCATCCTTGTGAGACTCTCTCATGTAATCACAGCAACTGCTCATCAATAATATGAAGGGAAATGCAGTACCAATGATTAGAACCAGGACAAGGAATCAGTTTCCAGAAAATATCCCTAACGTCCATGATTGGGATCTATAACTTAAACCAAACAACTTGCTCTATTTAGACTGGCCTACAAAGAGATTGAAAATGCTACCTGAAGGTGTAATTTTTGTGTCTGCATTCAATAAATTCTTGCAGGGGAAAAAACAAACAAACAAACAAACAAACCCTACATGTCATAACTGAATCTCTGAAAAGCCAGCTGAAAAAAATGTAATTCAATTCCAGAAAAATTGATCATGGTAGGTGTAGCTAGGTATACAAAGAAAAACGAGACACAAACCTAATTTTCAAGAAGCAGATGGTGCCAATACCATATCTAAATGGAAAGAGTCACTTAGATAATGGGTTATGTTTTCTTCTAAATAAAGAAATCAGCTGCATGATGTAAGTTAGCTGAAATATATCTTTTAAAGAAATTAAATGCCTAAATATAGGGCTCAATTTTTTTCCTTACAAAAAATAGTCATTGACTTATACAATAAGTCTCTCCAGCTCCCCTGTGTTTGTGTTCCCTCTCTTGCTATCTCTCTCTCTGTCATAAATAAATTTTAAAAAGTTTTTTTTGTTTTTTTTTAAAGATTTTATTTTTATTTATTTGACAGAGAGAGAGATCACAGGTAGGCAGAGAGGCAGGCAGAGAGAGAGGAGGAAGCAGGCTCCCCACTGAGCAGAGAGCCCAATGTGGGGCCTCAATCCCAGGACCCTGAGATCATGACCTGAGCCAAAGGCAGAGGCTTATTAACCCACTGAGCCACCCAGGCACCCCAAAAAAAGTTTTAAAAAATATTTTATTTATGACAGAGAAAGATAGCGAGAGAGGGAACACAAGTAGGGGGAGCAGCAGGCAGAGGGAGAAGCAGACTTCCCACAGAGCAGGGAGCCCAATATGGTGCTCAACCCAGGACCCTGGGATCATGGCCTTAGCTGAAGGCAGACACTTAACCAACTGAGCCACCCAGGCGCCCCTGCATTTCTGCCCAACAAAAAGTACAGAAAGTATTCCAAAGGAGTGTACGCACTGAGAGATAGAAAAAGAGAGAGAAGGGGGAGAGAGAGAATGAGGAAAAGAAGGAAGAAATTAAGATAAATTCAAAATCATAAGTGGCAAGCATACACGTAATTCAGGGGTGCCCTGGGAGCAGACACTCCAGTATCAGAGATGGAATGCTGGGTCCCTCAATGGTTGGGTAGCTAAGCCTGACACTCATGAAGTCAAGATCCTTGAGGGTTGCTAACATAGTCCTCGGTCAGGCCTGCCCCAAAGCTCCACACAAGAAATGTAAATCTTTTTGGAGAAAAGCTCTCAGTAGAAGTCCTTAATGTTGTTATAATTTAAATTTAATCAAATATAAGCTCTCCAGAAAATAATTTTTTCAAAACACAAGAAAACAGGGGTGCCTAGATGGCTCAGTCATTGGGCATCTGCCTTTGGTTCAGGTCATGATCCCGGAGTCCTGGGATCGAGCGCCGCACCGGGTTCCCTGCTTGGTGGGAAGCCTGCTTCTCCCTCTCTCATTCCCCGTGCTTGTGTTCCCTCTCTGGCTGTTTTTCTCTCAGTCAAAATCTTTAAAAATAAATAGATAAAATAAAGCCACATAAATGACAGTTGTCAGAATCAGAAGAACACCCTTACTTCCAAATATTTAGCACTCTCGGATGAGAGTACTAAACATGAAATATTTCATGTAATAGAATACAGAATAAAAAATGAATAAGACATTAAAAAATGACCAGAAATATTCACAAATTAGCCCAAGAGAATTTTCAGAAACAACATAAAATCATTCAAATTAAAAACTCAATGGACAAGTTAAACTTCATGTTTACAACAGCTGAAGATAGAATCACTTGAGCTGATAAAAGTTCTGGAAAAAAGTGACCAGAACACAATTAAAAGAGACAGAAAATATTCAAAGGATATTAAGAGGCATGGAGTACAGAATAAGAAAGTTGAAAATGGAAGTCCGAGGAGAGAAGTAAGATGGGAGGACAGGCAGTTTTGAGACCCAACGGCCAAGGTTAATGAAAGACACCAATATGAAGACACAGAAAACACTACACCAAGCAGAATAAAACAAATTCCACATCTAGGCACACTGAAATGACACTGAAGAATACCAAAGATAATGACATTATAATATTACCCACAAAAAAAGATCAGCAATCAGATTGACAGATTTCTCAAAAGCAACAACTGAAGTCAGAAGACAGAGGTGATCCAATCTTCAAAGTGTTAGGAGAATAGAACTATTAACTATAATAAAGCGAAACCACAGTCTCAAAATGGCGCCACTTAGGCCAAGTCACCAAACTGGGGCTTAACACCTGACTTAATTGCAGTTTCTACCTCTCCCAGAAATATAAGTCTTAAAAAGTCAGTCAGGAATTTTCTGATAAGCGCCCAAGAGGTAACCTGTCACATGGGCCCAGAAGAAGAGGTAAATTACCTAATCAGACCCCTGAATTCCCCTAGGGTATGGTGATCTCACCTGGAACAATCCTGTCTTTTCTTTGGCTAATAACTTTCTTGCCCCATCCACCTTCCTCTACAAACCTTCCATTTGGTACAACTCCTCAGGGCACCCCTCTACTTGCCAGATGGGATGCTGCCTGAATCATGAATCCATTAACAAAGACAATTAGATCTTCAAATCTACTCAGTTCAATTTTTCTTCTTTAACAACTAGAACGCCCAACAAAGCCATTTTTTTTTTTGAAGGAGAATGGAATAAATACATTCTTTTAAATAAAAATGGAAAGTTTACTACCAACAAATGTCCCTAAAGAAATGCCCTAACAGGTGTGCCTGGGCAGCTCAGTTGCTAAGCATCTGCCTTCAGCTCAGGTCTCAATCCCAGGGTCCTGGGATCCAGCCCCACATCGGGCTCCCTGCTCGGCAGGAGGCCTGCTTCTCCCTCACTCACTCCCCCTGCTTGTGTTCCCTCTCTAGCTGTGTTTCTCTCTGTCAGATAAAGAAAATATTTTAAGAAAGAAAAAGAGAGAGAGAGAGAGAGAGAGAGAGAGAGAAAGAAAGAAAGAAAGAAAGAAAGAAAGAAAGAAATGTCCTAACAGATGTACTTTAAAGATTTTTTGAGAGAGACAGAAAAAAGTGAGCACATGAGTGCAGGGGGGCAGGAAAGGACAGAGGGGGAGAGAGAAAGAGAGAATCTCCAGCAGACTCCCCACTGAGTGAGGACATGCCCCCCCAATGCAGGGCCTGATCCCACAACCCTGAGATCCCAACCTGAGCTAAAACCAAGAGTCGATGCTTAACCAACTGAGCCACCCAGGCACCCAAAGGATGTGCTTTAGGAAGCAAGAAAATGAACCCAGAGAAATATCTGATATGCAAGAAATGGCAAGCAGAAAAGACGGTAAATACATAGGTAATTTTATACAGGCATTTTTACGACACTGCAAAACAATGCTAAAACTAAAGTGCATCTCATTGTGGTAAAAAGTCAGAACTAAAATATTAAACAATAATAGAATTCATGAGAATGATTAAAGTACTCCCAGAGGCTGTGTTACTTAGAAAGGGGTTAGGATTCTAGTGTACTGCATTCACAAAGGGAGTAAAAGGCACCGGGGCCCTAAGCGACCTGGACCACACCAGGACTCCCCACTTTCCTTCTCCCCTTAGCCCTGGCCCTCCCCAGTTTGTGGGGGAAGAGTTGGGAAGTGGGGGAGAACCAGCAGATTTGACATGTTTCCTACAGAAGGGGATTCTGGGTCAGTCCCTGAGAAGGAACAGCTCTGGGCCAAGAAAAGGCCTGGAAAAAGATGAAAGGTGTTTTTGTAGCCAAACTGTTCAGCTGTGTCTAGAAAGTAATCCACTAACTTCACTTGCGACCAGACGAGGTGTGGCTTTGTTTGCAAACGGCTTTGTTGGGGCCATGCATTGTTTGGCTTTGGCAAACCGGCTTGGGGATTAGGGATCTGCACAGTCACTTCATGGCCTCATAGGTGAGGACGTGTTTGAGCTCCTGGGTCTCACTACTGGAGAGTTTTGGGGTGGCAGGGAAGAGATGACATGAAAGGTCTATGTTTGACCGGGAAAGTCCAAGTTCCTCCTGGAATTTTTCTGCTAGGTGCAATGTGACCTCATCAACCCACATTAACTTCCTTCTTGAGAAAATAAAAAACACCAAAGTCTTCCATCTTCAAAGGTTTCCTTGTGACTTGGTTACCCGGTTCAAACTGGTGTTGAGCATCGGGTCTCCAGGAAAATTGCCCAGAGAAGCTTCCTGTGGCCGGTTCATCACTTTTCGTACTTTGGATGGTGGGGTTGATAAGAGGAGAAGCCGGTGAGGAGCTGCACAGTGACTGGAATCCTAACCTGTGGAATGCAACTCCTTTTTACAAAACCCTAAAGCAAACAGCATTTGGTCAAGGGTCAGGGAAGAAAATGAGTAACACATTTCAATGCCAGTTCTAGTTATTTAAGACTGATCTGTTACTTAGGTTATCTCTACCTCTGAAGATCTCCATTAGAAAGATCAGTGAGCAGTGACAACCGTGAATAACCACCTTGTATTACAACTTCGGAAGCACTGGAAGTGATTCTACTCCGCAGAGCTGCTAAGGACGAAGGGTATTGCCCAGAAAACCCAGCTCCTCCAGCACGCACGCCTTTTCATGGTATCATACGATGCCTCCGTTACGTAATACGTCTCATACCCCCGGCCTAAAAAACAGACCCGTGCATTTAATACCAAACACCCATTACCTATTTTCCTCACATGCCTTCAGCGTTAATATAAATTTTCTGCCTTTATGCGTGGAGAAGAATGCCCAGTAGAAAAACTGTCACTAATAATTATGAGGCAGTTTCTCCCAGCCCTAAAGATGACTATATACTGATATACCCCAAGAAGTATTGCA
>PITA01014805.1:40773-52432 GCA_004023965.1 Spilogale gracilis
GGGTATGGGGGCACATGGGATATATGGGGCACGGGGGGTATGGGGGAACGGGGGGTATAGGGGGCACAGGGGGTATAGGGGGCACAGGGGGCAGAGGGCTCAATCTCACAACCCTGAGATCATGACCTGAGCTGAAATCAAGAGTAGGATGCTTAACCCACTGAGCCACCAGGGCACTCCTACAGACATTCTTTGGTATTTTCAAACAATTAAATTAATACTTCAGAAAGTTAGTCCCCAAACATTTATGAGATTTCACTATGCTACATGGTATGGCAGAAACAGAAAGAATCAGTTTTGGATTCCACAAGAAAGAATCCCAAGCAAGAAAATCATGAAGGAAATTAGCCATGGGGATCCTGTTGGCCAAAATCAGATTTCCTAAATATGTGCTACTGAATCATTCAAAACCTCATGAATTCTTGATATGAAGAGTCATAAAGTCTTCTTAGCACTAAAAGAGAGGTTTAAAACAAATTCCTATCTTCCTTCCTCCTTCAATCAATTCACAAAGGCAGAGATTACCAGTCCACTGTTAACTCCATGGTAATTGTCCAACTTGAATTATATGCAGACATTTTTTCAAAAAAGAAAAACATCGGGGCACCTGGGTGGCTCAGTTGGTTAAGCGACTGCCTTCGGCTCAGGTCATGATCCCGGAGACCCGGGATCGAGTCCCACATCGGGCTTTCTGCTCCGTGGGAAGCCTGCTTCTCCCTCTCTCACTCCCCCTGCTTGTGTTCCCTCTCTGGCTGTGTTTCTCTCTGTCAAGTAAATAAAATCTTAAAAAAAAAAAAAAAAAACCATCTGGGGCACCTGGGCTCAGTCTGTTGAGAAAAATATTTGGGGCCCTTGGTTTCAGCTCAGGTCATGATCTCATGGGTCATGGGACTAACCCCTGCATGGGGCTCCAAGCTCTCCAGGGACGCTGCTTAAAGATTCTCTCTCTCTGCTCCCTCTCTCACTCTCGAAATAAGTGAATATTGAAAGAAAGAAAGAAAGAAAGAAAGAAAGAAAGAAAGAAAGAAAGAAAGAAAGAAAAGCAAAAGAGAACTCTTCCCTCAAATCTCACAACATGAACTTTGTTGTTTTTAGTGTGTTCCTTCGAAAACAGCAACATAAAACCAGGTACAAAATCTTTAGATGCATCACCCTTTATCTATACAAACCAAAGCACATGTATAAGCAAACACAACCCAAACTACAGAATGAAAAGCATTCAAATTAACCATAATTTCACATGTTCGCTCCTGTTCGGCTGGAACCACACTGCTGCCCCAATGAGGTCCTATAAGGCACTGGCCACTGACTGTGGTGGCATGGGTCCTTTTGAGCTTCGCAAGCATGTACTTCCGTGTCCTCGGTGAAGATTGGATTCTCCCACCACATGCCCTTTGAGAAGCACTGTGAAACCTTTCTTCACCAGCCTGCTCTGTGGGCATTTGGTCTTTAGATGCAAATAGTGCTTTGGCGTCGAGTTAGTTCCACCCTGGGTTTTTGGTTGTTGGTTTTTGTTTTTGTTTTTCAGGAACCCTCCACATTTGAACATGTTGTACTTGACACTAATTTGAACACAAACCTAACTGTACATTGGAAATCATATCCCGGTGCTTAGTTACAAGGCAGGTGTCCAATGATCCGGGATAGGCCTAGATACAATTGTTCCTGCCATGCAATTGAAAGCAACATCTTAAAATTCTTACATAAGACTCATAAACCACACCCTGCCCCGAGGTCACCAAGGCTCAGAGGTCTTCCAGCTGCCAACGTGAGAAACTGCCCCATGGAATGCTGTCTGTGACCAGGTTCCTACAGAGAATCGGCCTTTAGTGTGTCCTTGAAACTAGAAACACACTTGGATCGAAACTAGAAACACACTTGGATCAAAACTTGGAGGGGTGAGGGCGGGGGCTGGAGGGGAGCTGGAGTAGCAGCTGTAAGGAGTAACGGGATCTGACATAAGGAAACTACAAAGACGGCGGGAAAGCAAACAGTCTACAGACACGGGGCTTGTTCTCACCGGGGCTGAGTGCTCTGTCTGAGCCCCCGGCTCTCCGACCGTGATCTAGTTTTTATAATAAAGGAAATGCAGTATTTAAGGCCTCTCTCAGAGACTAGAGTCCAGAGACATATGAAATATCATCCCCACTGGAGATTCTACAAAATAAGCCCTGTATGGCCACCGAAACAACTTCCCGCCATCGCTGTGCTAGTTTATTTTGAGTGTTTGCACCTCCACCAGCCTGCGACCCACTGTGTGCCCTGCTGTGTCGGCCAGGAGGGTGACCCCTGCAGAGCATCCCCCAGGTCCCCATGGCGACTGACTTGTGTTGGGTTTGATTAATGGAGGCAGCAGCAGGAACCCAGACAAGGGCAGAAAGGGAGACTGAGGGTGGGGGTCTGGGGGGGTCCCCCAGATCCACGTGCTCCACACCCAGCACCACCCACAGAAGCGGCGTCTGTCTACAGACCCAGCCCCAGCTGGCCCCGCTTCCTCCACGACGGCAGCTCGGAGTGCTCCTGAGACACTGTTTCCTTCCCTTGTCTCTTCCGTCCAGAGCTGGCCACGAGCCCTCCCAGAATGCACCTTCCCTCTTGTCCCCTCAGCTCACGGCCCCTGTGGCTCTCTGCGGCTGCACACCCCCGTCCTGTCACCCTGCACACACTCTGCGGGTAGATCCACGGAACTCTCCTCATCTGAACCAACGGTGTGAATTCTGTGTCCTGCTGCGGCCACGGAGGATACAATCATCAAATCCGGTCAGGCCGATCAGAACAATGGACACCCACAGATGCAGGTTACATGCTCCAAAATTAACGATATAAACAAGAAAACTCCACATCAGGAAAGCAAACCTGTGAAGATAATCACATAAACAAAAGCCCTGACCCTCTAAGTCCAGTCGTGAAAAATATAGCTAAATAATAATAAAATAATACCTTTTGGAAATAAAGCGATCTTTGTGGAAAACTTTACTATATCATCATCTGTAGCAGGCGAAATTTTGGAAACAACCCAGATGTCCTCCAATAAGAAGATAAATTCTGACATGAACTTGAAGGATTAGGGTGCTACCATGAACCAGTATTAAGACTATAGCTGGGGTGCCTGGGTGGCTCAGTCATTAAGCATCTGCCTTCAGCTCAGGTCATGATCCCTGAGTCCTCGGATCAAGCCTCGCATCGGGTTCTCTGCCCAGCAGGAAGCCTGCTTCTCCCTCTCTCACTCCATCTGCTTGTGTTCCCTCTCTAGCTGTGTTTCTCTCTGTCAAGAAATAAGTAAAATCTTAAAAAAAAAAAAAAAGAAAAGACTTTATAACAACAAAAAGTTTATAAGTAAAGGATATTTGAATAGACCCTGTACATACATTTGAACATCAATATTTTAATTGTGTAAAAATAAACACGCATGCACCTCAATGTTAAATAAAATTTCACAAAACTGAATTCTATGCTGGAGAACTCAGATTTTTGGTACTGTAAATTTCTTCTCTAAAATTTCCTTAGAGGGCACCTGGGTGGCTCAGTCAGTTAAGTGCCTTCAGCTGAGGGTCCTGGGATCAAGTCCCATGCTCCTTGCTCAGCGGGGAGCCTGCTTCTCCCTCCCCTGCTCCCCCTGCTTGTGCTCGATCGCTCTGTCAAATAAATAAATAAAATCTTTAAAAAAATAAAGTAAAATAAAATAAAATTTCCTTAGAAATAAAAGAGAGGGCATGATATCCAGACACCTCACGGCTACAGCCAGGGACAGGGGAGGTGTATTCAGAGAGATTAATACTCCTCCAGACTAGTTCCCTCCCTCCAATCAATAAGCAGCCTTCAGCTGGACATTTCTGCCTCTGTTTCTTTCCTCTGTGGTGGAAGAACTACGGAGTCCCTTACAAGAATGTAAAGTTAGGGCACCTGGGTGGCTCAGTGGGTTAAGCCTCTCCCTTCCGCTCAGGTCATGATCTCAGGGTCCTGGGATCAAGGCCAATATCAGGCTCTCTGCTCAGCAGGGAGCCTGCTTCCTCCTCTCTCTCTGCCTGCCTCTCTGCCTACTTGTGATCTCTCTCTCTGTCAAATAAATAAATAAAATCTTCAAAAAAAAAAAAAAAGAATGTAAAGTTAATGAAATCCAATAAAACTGCAAAAAATATATTTTTTTGCTTTCGTACACCTGTTTCACTGTCTATACCAACTGTATATGGTGCCTCTAGCTGGGAGAATTTAAAATGAAATCATTTTCTTCGACAAATTTTGTGGTGCAGTGTTTGTGAGCTCTGTCTCCGAGACGGAGCACTTTCATTAGTAAGTGGTAAGATGAACACTGTCATTTGGGGGCCTTCATTGGAGGTTTTAAAATATGTTTCATGCTCCTCCTTAAAGAGATCCTATCTAGCAGAGCGATAACAGATTGATGGCTATGACCTTCTTCACATTCTTCTAACTCCTTTTAAAATGAAATCAAGGCTCTTGCTGCTGCTCATGTCTACGGGCCGGGTGCCAAGGCACGATAATGAGGGCTACATATCATCCCCCACCCTCAAGCCCGCCATCTCAGTTCATTGTTAATGTGTTAATGCCAACAAACACGTCAAAGGAGGGGCAATCCAAGAGAAACGCTTTCCCCACTCCCGAGGCTTGTATCCTCTAAACAGTGGTTGTCAGAAAGACAATGTCTTCAAACTGAAGACAAATACAGCACCGTATCAACATTACAACAAAATGCTTTCACAGACATAAAGCTCTTTATGCTTTAATTTTAAACTGATGATTTGATATCTTCCTAAATTATACATTCAAGCAGAGTTTCCTAATCTAAAACATTTATTTGTCTAGAATATATATTAACTTGAAATATTGCCATTCCTATTTCAGAGCTGGGCGGATGATAATTTTCTTTAATTACACATTAATTCCAATGTACTACTTGGCTAGGCAGTTATTGTTTTAACGGGGTAAGGATCAATGGGCAGGTGTTCTGCTATATTCTGGCGAAGAAATAGAGGAATTATAAACGATTCATTTTTTCACTTCTCTGAGCTGAATAATATCAACAACCCTGCCACCTTACATTTATAAAGCACTTTTCATTTTCAGCGTGCCTTCGTATCTGAGATTGTTTTCCTGTATCTTTTACTTTTGATAGGTTTTTCCAGATAACACACAACTCCACAGTTTTTCAACTTTCTGATGCCCAAACACTTTATGTGCCTATGTTTATAGCAACAGGATGCAGTAAGAGGTAGTAGAATAACTATGGCCTTTGGAGACCAATAAACCTGGGTTCAAATATCAGTTCAACCAATACTCCATGACCTTGGGTGAATTATTATGATCATTACTTTTGCCATACCTACAATAGGGATACTTAGATACCCAGGGCACTTGGGTGGCTCAGTCAGTTAAGCATCCAACTCTTGATTTCAGCTCAGGTCATGATCTCAGGGTTGTGAGATCAAGCCCCACATCAGGCTCCATGCTCAGTGGGAGTCTGCTTGTCCCTCTCCCTCAACTTCTACCCCCCCATAAATAAATAAAATAATTTTTTTAAAAGGATAATATCTACTTCCATCAATGGCTATTGTAAGGAATAAATAAGATAGAACTTATAAAAAGAGTCTGTTCTATATCTGGCTGGCACATAGCAGGTGATTAATAAATAAAAGTTATTGCTATTATTAGTAGCTATTTTCTCCTGTCTTAGACATTGTCTTGCCCCTACCTGACTTATTTTCTTCAAAATATTTGAATTCAGAGAGGTATGGAAGAAGTAGAAAATCAAGAATAACATTAGTTCCAGAAAATGTACTAGGGGTCTTACATTGGTATTATTTCAGATACCTCCTGTCCTGAGGGGCCTACTCAAGCACTCTGCAAATAGCCATCCATCTCTCTTCTACTTCTCTAATGTAGTTAACAATGCTTTGCATAAAACCCAATACTCATCAGTTGGCATTCCTGTATTTTAAGTTTAAAAGCATATGTCAAACCCAAGAAAACATCTAAAATACGGAATATCCTTTGGTTACTGTGAGAGCCAGGCTCCACAACGGTCCCCAGGGATCTCACCTCCTAGTGGTCATGCCTTTAGTAGTGTTCTCCCTTACCCCCAACTCATACTCTGAAGTCAGACTGGCCTATCACACCACAATGAAATGAGGTGGAAGTGATGATGTTTGACTTCTGAGGCTAGGTCCTAGAAGACACTGGAATTTCTACCTTGTTCTCTTGGATCAATTGCTCTGGGGAAAGCCAATAATCAGGTCATAGGACACGCAAGCAATCCCATAAAAAGGCCCACATGAAGAGGGACCAACTTGCCAGCTACGTGAGTCACCCAAGACATAAATCCTTCAGCTCCAGTCAAGTCTTCATACAACTGCAGCTCAGGCCAATATGTGACTAGTGCATGAGAAACACTGACCCAGAATTGCCCAGACAGGCCAATTCTGATTTCCTGATCCACAGAAACCCCTGAGAGATAATAAATGATTATTGGTGTTTTAAGCAACTAAGATTTGAAGTTGTTACACAGAAATAAATTATTATTACAGTAACAAGTGTAATTTAGCAAGAATATGGATTGGAATGGCCTGACCCTTCACCACTAACTACCAACCCAGAGAACATTTCCAGACCAATGATTTGGTCTTTAATATAGAGACCACTGTCATATTTTAAACATCATCATCTCACACATTAACAAATTCCTCAAATCCCATACTAATTCCAAAAACCTTTTTAAAAAGGATATATTTGATTATATGGAAATGAAAAATGTCTACATGGAAAAGCTATAAAGTAAAAATCTAATGACAAATGAGGAAAATTCTTGGCATCAATGCATGATAGAGAGCTAAAACTCTATATAAAAGGATGCATAAATCAATAAAAATAAACCATTCAATAATAAATTAAAAAGCAGATTGATTGAGTGATTCAAAAAAAGAGAAGAGCTTTAGAAACTGCGCTCTAGGACACCCAGTATTTAAATATCAGGAATAAGAGGATTTAGCAAAGGAGACCAAGGAGTGGCCACTAGGGACAGGAAGAAAACTAGAAGACGCTGGTGTCTAGAAAACCAAGGATCAAAAAGATTTCAAAAAAGAGAGGGACAGAATATGCCAAACCCTGCTTCTGAGGCAACTTCGAGGAGAACTGAGTGTTGGCTACTCGATTTTGCTACATGGAATCACTGGTAATGACCATATCATCCAATTTCTCTTCCTATTGCCAATGAAGGTTTGTTGAATATCCATTAAATGCCAGATACATTACTTCTTGATATTACCACCTCTCCTTATATGTTGTAATTATCAATACAGTTCATTCTTTCGGTTACGTCCAAAAGGACAGTGGAGATTCTTGGGGGTAGGAGGATGGGAAGAGAGTTACAACAATCAGATTCAAATCCAGTAAGTGTCAGAATATGAAACGCCAGCAAATTATTTGTAAATATTAGGAGGAATCTGGGAGACTTCTGACTAATCATCACAGTGACAATTTTCTAACTTCTTTATACCTTATATCTAGAACTATCTCAAGTTGATATAACAAACAATCCCTCAATCTCTGCTCTGACACACTAGGTCTATTTTTTGCTGAATCAAAGCCCACTGTGGGTCCAGGCACCTCTCTGAGATAACTATCGTCCATGTGCTGTCTTAGCATTCCAGATAGCTCTAAATGGGGAAACATATTTCCACAATTACCACAACAGGGGAAGAGAGCCCTAAAGGGTCTTACACCAACTAATTAGTCTGGCCCAGAAGTGACTCATGTCCAACCACAACCCACTGGCCAGGAAGAGTCACATGACCCACCCAATTGCAAGAGGTGCCAGGAAGAGACATTTTCCCATGAAGATGAACTAGATGCAGGTGAGCATAGTAAGTCTACCACAGTCAGGATTCTACTTTTCAAAGGATGTGACATCTAGTCATCCATTTGACCATGAAACTATTCCAATAAGGTAAATAGTGAAGTTATTTGAATCTGTTTACAGATATGAAAATGAGGTAACAAAGGTTTAAATAGCTTGTCTAATCAGTAGTAAAATCTAATGTAAATCATTGTAATAAGGATTGCCTCCCAGCTTCATGAGCTTTCTTTTCACAGGCCCATGTTGCCATCAACTTGGGAAAAAAATCATTAGGATCACTGTAATTTGTGGTCGTGGTATATATAAAATATGCCACCGAACAGAATCCTACACGATTCTCTAAGTACCTTATACAAAAGGAAAGCCCTTCCAAATAGCTGGGATCAGTCCCTTCAGACATATTCTTGGCAATGACTGGCTGATGTCTAAAACCAAAGTTGAAAGTGCTTAGGATGGAAGACAGGGGTTTTCCTAATAACACTTGAGGCTCCTTTCTCTTCATCTGTCACTAAAGATTAGTCCTCAGAATAGCATTGTGTGAACCCCCTTTATGTTAAAGATGAACTTTAAGTTTCAACATTCCCTAGAGTTCTAATTTGTAGGCTGCTGACAGCCCAGCTTTAACAGAGACCAGCCTTTATGACTTCTGTGTTAAACCTTAAGGTACAATTTCCTTTTTCTCAGATATGTGGGGTCTTGATAGGATTTCAGAATAGCAGGGAAGAGCTGTGCTGGAGTTTTCCTTTTATCACTACTTAATTTAGCCAAGACAAAACGCTAAAATTTTGCCAAAAAAAAAAAAAAAGTGTATCCAAACCCTGGATTCCTAGATCAAAATGAAATATCACTTGGCATTGAGATAAAAGAGTTACTTACAGTAAGCCTTTTCCAAAGATTTGGGGGGAAAAAAACAGTTGGAAGAGTAATTAGCTATAAGCGCCTACTTTTTCTTTCCGTCCTTAAATTCCATACTATAATCCTTAATTCATAAATTGCTATGTGAGTTAAGTACTAAGCAAGAGCCTCTAATGGTATCAAGGCAACCCCCTCCCCTGAAGCTCTTTTAACTGTTCTGTCCACAGTTTTCCTCCCCTTTGCTCTACTGGGCTTTCAGAGGGGAAAAGGAGGCAAAGGAATTTCCAAGGTTGAGATAAATGGCACATACCCAAACCTGACAGTAGTCAACCAACTGCTATGCTGTTTGTTGGCTTGTTGGTATTAAAAACATTGGGAATCGGGGCATCTGGGTGACTCAGTCAGTTGAGCGATCAACTTTTGATTTTGGCTGGGGTCATGGGGTCATGGTCTCAGGGTCACAAAATAAAACCCTGCATCAGACACCGTGTTCGACGGGGAGTCCGCTTGAGTTTCTCTCCCTCTGCCCCTCCCCTATTCATGTGTGTGCTCTAAAATAAATAAATCTTTAAATTAAATAAAAGTAAAAATAAAACACTAGAGATAGGCAAGAATTTCCAGTCCAAAGCTCTTCTTCTTCTCAATACCTATGCAGCAAAGCCATCACCAAGAGCAAAGAGAACTTGGTCTCCTAAACAAGTAAACATGCGGTTCACTCCAGGAAGCCCCCTCAATACACTTTTTGTCCTAGTCAGAAAAAGCCTTCCCTGCAGATTCTAGCAAAGGCTTTCCAACTTGTGTGTTATAATGGAAAGAGCATAAGGAGATTTGGCTTTTATTCCCAAATCAATTACCAGCTATTCCCACATCTATTTAAAAAAAAACAAACTAGAAATTATAGTGAGACTCAAAGGGAATAGTACATATGAAAGCACTTTACATTTTCAACAGAGCCTTACTGTTTGCAACATGGTATACTCAATATGGCTTCTTCCTAGGGCTTATACGAAGAACCTGCCCGTACACTGCCATCTAGCCAGGATAAAAAATGTCCCGTCCCATTCCAAATTTTATCTTTCTCCACTTCATCACAGAATTTCAGTTTAGAAAGTGACCTAGATATCCCTTTAATCTTATTGGCACACTGGCATACTCCCCATATTAATATACAAATCTTTGAACAAAACCATCCAAGAGCAGTATTGAGTCCTGTGAAAACTTCTGCAGGTTCTATATCCCTCAGTAGGGGGACCTTGTAATTTGTCATCCACACTGGGACACTTCTGGAATTGAGAGGGGACTTTACAAGTAATGACACCAGGACAACAGTTAAACTGGAACTGTCCTTGCGAGCCACCCTCTTCACAAAACACATGGAAGACCTCAACCCAGGCAGCAGATGGAGGCCTTGAAGGCTATCTATAAAGGAAATCACATTTTCATTAACCTATTTTTTGATGCATTGGATTTTCTCCAACTAATTTTTCAGATGGTAGGTATCCTCTGAGCTTTCAGTCCACCCCACCCCCAATATACCTCCTGTTCTTGTTCAAAACAGTCAGTGGCCAGGACAAAAACAAAAACAAAAATTACCTGACGTTTCTACTTAAACTATTTGTTAACCTGCTGGTTTTTAAAAGCGCAGAAACTATACTGAATAGGAGATAACCTAGAACCAAACACTAGTAACTGCCATTCCCGTCTGTTTTCAGTGTTTCTAACTTTTAATTACACTTGTAATTCATGAATAATATTTTGTTCCTTTTAAAACATAAGACAATTATGAAAAATTCAAGTGATAATAATGGCCCAGGAACCTGCTGATTCCCAGACACTTAACATACATCATTCCAGATAAGTTCCACACTAACCCCTGCTGACAGTATTTTCATGTATGACTTCCCAATACAGAAGCCAAGGCTAAAGGACATGAAGTGATTTGTATGAAAACTCCTAGTACTTTGATTCCAAAGTTCATTCCACTTATACCTTATTTTAAATATTTTATACATTTTCCTCTTTTTCCCTGGATAGTTTTTTCAGATTGTTTAACTTAATCATACCATGTATACCAAAATATGTCTTTATATGTACATTAATGTATTGATATAAACCTTGTGAGGGTTGCTTCTCATTAAGAGCACTGCAAGCATGATGAAAAAACGATACACAATGTTTCCTCCATCTCCTCTATACCCAAGTCTACTCAGTCTCTCTCAGAGGTAACCACAGGGTGCCCTTTCTTGTGCCTCCTTAAAGACATCTAAGTGTTTTGGGCATATGCCTCTGCTTATACTCCAGTCCTCTGTTCCCCTTCACAACATGATTCCCAAGACCATCCACACTCTCTACTGCCAGTTCTTCCTCCCAGGCTCCTGGGAACTCACCTCAGTCAGACTTTCACTCCTACCACTTCCATAAGATTGCACTTGTCAAGGTCACTGATGTCCTCCACATTGCCCAATCCCAAAGTCAATTCTTTTTTTTTTTTTAAAGATTTTATTTATTTGACAGAGAGAAACACAGCGAGAGAGGGAACACAAGCTGGGGGAGTGAGAGAGGGAGAAGCAGGCTTCCCGCCAAGCAGGGAGCCCGATGTGGGACTCGATCCTGGGTCTCCAGAATCATGACCTGAGCCGAAGGCAGTCGCTTAACAACTGAGCCACCCAGGCGCCCCCCAAAGTCAATTCTAAGATCTAATTTTATTCAACTCTGAATAGCAACTGACATAATATATTGCATCCTCTATTCTTAAAATGCTTTCTTCTCTTAGCTCCCAGGATGCCCCCCTCTCCCAGGTATCACTTGCATCTTTGCCCATTTCTTTTTGGTCTCCTTTGATGGTTCTTCCTCATCTTGCTGACTTATAAATGTAGAATAATCCAATTCTCAGCCTTCTTTCATTCTCCATCTCTACTTACTCCCTGGGTGATCTCA